>PISW01009081.1:0-65475 GCA_004023785.1 Mungos mungo | reverse complement strand
CAGGGACTCTCCCCCGCCGCGGGAACGGTCAGGAGGCCCCCCCAGGGATTTCCCCCCCCAGGGACGGTCAGGAGGTGGACCCGCTTGTGGCTGTGCCGGTGCCCTCAGCTTGGCTCAGGTTGGCTCAGAGCCCAGGCACTGCACTCGGGTCCCACCCAGGCTCGGAGAAGAGCGTGGACTCCGCAGGGTGAGCTGTGGTGCGGACGGGCTACAGGGTGGGTGGGAGGGCGGGCCAGGCCAGCGTGGGGACACCCAGGGAAGGCCACGTGTCCGCCATGCCCCTCCCCCCGGATTTGTATGTTGACGGCCTCACCCTCAGTGTGGGGGGTTAGGAGGTAGGGCCCCTGGGAGGTGGTCAGGGTTAGGGTCGTGAGGTGGGGCCCCCAGTACGGGTGGGTGCCCTTCCTCTGTGCCCCGTGGGGACATGCTGAAAAGGTGGCTTTTATTAGACTCGCTGGCCCCCTGGCCTTGGCCGCCCGGCCTCCAGCTGTGAGGGACCAGCCTGCTGTGCAGGCGCCATGGTCGGGGGTGGTCTGTCCCGTCCCGAGCGAAGACCTCGTCTTCATTATACTCCGTCTCAGAGGGGAGGCCTCGTCTGAGCCCAGAAACTTGCCGGCTGTCACCCTGGGCGACGGGGCGGGCCGAGGCAGACGGGAGTGCGGGGCCTCCGTGGGGCCCGGGTGTGCTGTCTCTGGATCTGGGTGTCCACCGCGTGCACACGCAGTGAGGCGTGCCTACACCTGGGATCTGTGCACGTGCGTGTGCCCCGCTCTGTGGGTGTCCGCCGCGTGCACACGCAGTGAGGCGTGCGTACACCTGGGATCTGTGCACACGCGTGTGCCCCGCTCTGTGGGTGTCCGCCGCGTGCACACGCAGTGAGGCGTGCGTACACCTGGGATCTGTGCACACGCGTGTGCCCCGCTCTGTGGGTGTCCACCGCGTGCACACGCAGTGAGGCGTGCGTACACCTAGGATCTGTGCACACGCGGTGAGGCGTGCGTACACCTGGGATCTGTGCACGCGCGTGTGCCCCGCTCTGTGGGTGTCCGCCGCGTGCACACGCAGTGAGGCGTGCGTACACCTAGGATCTGTGCACACGCGGTGAGGCGTGCGTACACCTGGGATCTGTGCACGCGCGTGTGCCCCGCTCTGTGGGAGTTTCCGCTCGCTGCTGCACCAGATTTCCACGGTCCGAGAAGCTTACACAGCGTGTTTGTTCTCATGATTCTGGAGGCCGTGAGTCTAAAACGAGGGTCAGGTGGGCAGGGCCGTGGCTCTGGGGGAGGATGTGCTTCCTCGACTCCGGGCTTTGAGGGCCGCCCGTGGTCCTTGGCTGGGGCCCCTCGCTTTCTCCAGGCCAGCCCCTGGCACCTGTGGCCTCTCCTCTCTGACCTCTGACCTCCGGTCGCCTCTAGGAGTTTACATAAGGGCAGTTTGGATCTGCCCGGACGACAAGGACGCTTCTCCGTCTCCATGTCCACAACCATATCACACCTGCAGGGCCGCTTGTCCGTGAAGGGACAGAGTCCCAGGTCCCAGGAATCAGGCTGGGACAGCTCTGGGGACCGTTACTCAGCTCACCACGTACTCTAGTTAGGACCACAAGTGCGTGACTTTGGCTCCCACGACTGTCAATAAAGGTCCAGTCCCCATGCTGGCTTCCTGGGCTCGGCTCGCCCCGCCCTTCGTCTCATCTGTCACTCCCCCCGCCAGCCCATGGTCCCCTCCTTCCGCAGGGCTTTTGCAGGGCTGTTCTGAGGCAAGGAATCTGTGGCCTTGATGCTCCTCCGTCCAGGTCCTGGCGGGTGGAGGTGGCGGGAGCCCTGGGGGTCCTCCCTCTGCTTCTGGGTCATCAGCACCTCCGGGGGCCAGAGCCACCCCTCTGCCGATCGCAAGGGCTCCGCTCTGTGGCTGAGGCCTCCAGACCACACCTAGTGCGTGTGTGCGTTCAGGCGACGTTGTGGGGTGACCGGGTGCCCCCAGCATCCCTTCTGCGGGGCGTCCTGTCAGTGCGGGGATTTGGCGAGATGCTTTTCCCACGTCGGGTCTGCACTGAGCTCCTCGCCGTTGCTTTGCGCCAGCTCCTGCCCCCACCGTGGGAGAGGCGCCCCGCTTAGAGTCCCCCTGCGGGTGCCCCCCTCCCCCCCATGGCACAGGAGAGCCGCTGGGGCCTGGCAGGTGCAGCCCTGTGTCTGAGCCCTCCCGGGGTGCCTGCACCGCCCGAGGGCAGAGCGGCCGGAGCCACGGTCACCTGGCAGCTGTGTCCCCACAGAGGAGGAGCTCCGCAAGCTGAGGGAGGAAACCAACTCGGAGATGCTTCGGCAGGAGCTGGACCGGGAGCGGCAGCGGCGGGTGGAGCTGGAGCAGAAGGTCCAGGAGGTGCTGAGGGCCAGGTGAGGGGGTGAACGGTCAGGGTCTGGCAGGTGCATGGGGCTCCGGGAGAGGCCTCCGAGGCCGGGGGGCTGCTGCGGTGGCTTGTGGCTGGGCTGCAGGGGCAGGAAGCCAGGCAGGGGGGCTGTCACCGGCCAGCGCAGGGCGTCCCAGCCTGTGGCCTTGCGCCGGGCTTGCTGAGGACGCACGCTGGTGTCTTCATCAGCGTGCTAGTTAGTGGGAGGGACGCTTACTCTGAACTTAATAAGGAACCAGATGTGTCGGGGGCACCTGGGCGTCTTGGTGGGTTAAGCGTCTGACTCTTTGCTCAGCTCAGGGTCTCACGGCTCGTGGGTTCGAGCCTGACATTGGGCTGTGCTGAGTGCGCGGCCTGCTTGGGATTCTCTGTCTCTCCCTCCCCTGCACGCTCGCTCGCTCTCAAAATAAGTAAGTCAATCAAAAAGCAGATGTGCTAACAGGAGAGCAGAGTTGCATGTGTAGGAGAGGATATTCGGTTATTAAAAACGAGAAAGCACGTCCATCGTGCTCGCGGCTCTGTGCGCCTCGGCTGCTGTCGGAGTCTGAGCGGCGAGGGCCCAGGGGAGCCCGGCCGCTTGGAAGGAACGCTGGAGAGCCAGCACTCCGCAGAGCCCAGACGCACGCCGTGGTTTGAACTAACCGGATTCTTGCCCCTTCTCCCCTCTCTTTAAGGACCGAGGAGCAGGCTCCGCAGCCCCCGAAGGGGCAGGCCCAGGTCAATAATGGAGCAGGTAGGGTGGCTGGGGCGGGCCGCGGGGTGGGCGTTGGGCCCGTTTCTGGGTGCCCTGCCCACACTGGGGTCCCCTGGGGCTGGACCTCCATGGGTGTTGTGAGCTGGTGAAAAGTCACAGCAGATGAGACGTGATGTTCTTTTTCTGTAAAAATAGCACACGGCACCTGCCTCAGCCCTTCCTGACCAAGAGGTAGTGTCACTGTCACCCCGGGCTCCCGGCCACTGACCTGGGGGCCGCCGCGGTCCGGACGTGCCCCCGCCCTGAGCCCAGTTCTTGATCTTACTCCACCCTTTGTCCTTCCTAACCATGTCCTGGGAGGAAACTGGGTTTTCTGGCCAGCGTTCTAGGGACCTGCCCCGGGGGGGCCTGGCCCTCCCGCCTCTGGACCTGGGACTGTTCCCCGCTGTGCTGGGAGCGGAGAGTCACTCCGGGGGCCTTAGGGCTCGGCCTGCCTCACACACAGTCCAGGGCACCGAGGCCCAGGAGGGGAAGCCTCTTCAAGGGGCGCCCGCCACACGGAGGCCCAGCTGGGACCCCCTGCCAGGTCGTGTCTTCAGAGGGGAAGGTGGCCCCTTCCCAGGGACATGCAGGCAGGCTGTCCACGTACAGGACGTCTGCTGTGCCCCTTGGGTCATCGTCTCCCTGGGCCCTTGGGCTGCACGCTCAAGACCCGGGGTCCAAGCCAGGAGCGCAGGAGAGGCCTTGAGGTCCCCGCCGTGATCACAGAGTGACCTGCACGCGTCGGGGGTCAGAGAAGTGGGGGGTGGAAAGGCCCCAGCACTCGGTCCCCAGGCCGAGGGCCAGTCTGTAGCCCTGGTCGCCGGAGCGGTGGGCTCTGTGTGGGCAGAGGGAGGGACAGCGGGAGGCGCGGACAGGCGCCCTGCGCATCTCCCCGCCCTGCAGCCAGCGCAGAGGGGCCGCAGTGCCCAGGCCACAGGCCTGGCGTAGACCTGGTGGTCGGCAGACTACGGCTTCCTGGCCGACTTCACATTTTTAAAAGGTGTCTACATTTTTAAATGGCTGGAAACAGTGAAAGGACTGTGGGTCTCAGAATCCGCATTACTGGTGTGGTTTCACGGGGACCCAGGCAGGCTTGTCAGCGCCCTGCCAGCCCGCCCCACCCCTGCCTGTGCCGGCCCTGCCCCGGGGAGGGGGAGACGCCCCCAGACCCTCCCCATCCCGCTCCCCTCCAGACATCTGCTTGTCCCCTGGGCGGCCTCTTGCACAGACCCCGGTGTGGAGAGCCAGCACCCACCTCCTCCCCGCCGGCTCCTGCATTGTGGCGGGACAGCGCCCCCTGCGGGTGACTGTGCCGAGCGCAGGGCAGGGATCTCCGCTTCCTCCTGGTTTTCTGGGTCCCTTTCTGAAGGTCCTGGCCGAGGTGGGCAAAGGCCACTTCCTCCACTGGGGCCCCGACCAGGACACAGTCGTGTGCAGAGAAAGGGAGGGCGACGCAGATGCCAGGGGCCGGGAGTCCGCTGGGGCGGCACCTGCGCCCCGGGTGGGTGTGACAGGAGACCCCACCTGGTCCCTGTCCCCGGTTGGGCCTCGGAGGGGAATCGGGGGAGACTCGGTGTCAGGGCATCCGCGCCACCTCCCCCCCGCCCATGTCTTCACCGGGCCCCCTCCCCGCAGACCGGCGGAGCCAGGGGCTGTGCCCCCGGGTCCAGAAGTGGTTCTACGAGAAGTTCGGGGAGTACGTGGAGGACTTCCGGTTCCAACCCGAGGAGAGCACGGTGGAGACGGAGGAGCCCCTCAGCGCCCGGAGGTGGGGGCCCTCACGGGGCGGGGCGGGGTCACGTGACAGGCGGTGCCTCGGTCCACTCAGAACGCTCCCTGTGCTGGGTGACCGACGGTGGGTGGGGACGGTGGCCCCCAGGCCTCGGGTTCCGGGACACGGGCAGGAGACGAGGGACGGTGGTGTAGGTGTGACCCCCCCCCCAAGTTAGTGAGCAGCAGTGAGGCAGGGCCGGCGTGGCCCTGTGTCGCGGAGCTGGGTGTGGGGATGCGGTGTGCGGCGCTGGCGCTCAGCTCGCTCTCCCTTTCAGGTTGACGGAGAACATGAGGCGACTCAGTGAGTACCTGGCCGCCCGTGTGGGGCCCCTGGGCGCGCGTGTGGGGCCCCTGGGCGCGCGTGTGGGAGCAGGGGCTCCCGGCTGAACTGGACGTCTTTCCAGAAAGATGTTCCTGGAGGTTCCTTAGGAGTAAGGCTCCCCCCAACCCCCTGTCCCCATCCATCAGGATGAGAGCAGCTCTGCCTGACCCCGAGCCAGGCCTGGAAGTTTCCCTTCAGGCCTAGAAGCCCCAGTGGAAAGTGGTGCTTCTCGAAGTATCTGCCAATTCCCGGGCAGTGACCCGCAGGCACCCGACATGCACGGGGTGGTGGCACCAGCATGGCCGAGGGAGCCCAGCAGGGGGTCTGGCGCACCAGGAGTCCGAGTCGTTCGGGGCCCCCTCTGCTCATGCCCCTCACGCCCCCCAGGCGTGCCCGAGCGCTGGCCTCAGCGCGGTCTGTTCTGTCCCCAGAGCGCGGCGCCAAACCGGTCACCAGCTTCGTGAAGAACCTCTCTGCCTTATCGGACTGGTACTCCGTCTACACGTCCGCCATCGCCTTCACCGTGAGTCCCAGGGTGGGGACGGTCTGCCAGCCCCACAGGCGGCTTCCCCCGGGGACACGGCGCTCTGGCTGTCTCGTGGGGACCGCCGCTGCCTGGCCCTGGGTCGTCGCGAGGACCAGGCGAGGGCGTTGGGGGGGGCGCCCGGCACAGACAACCCCCGAGGCCGTGTTCCCAGGAACGGGCCTCTGACCACCTCATCCCCCCCCCAACCCCCGGGACGAGTTGGGGAGGGGATGGTGCGGAGGCTCATCTGCCCAGGGGCGGCCCCAGCTCCCTCCCACTGGGTCCCTGGGGCAGGGGGAGGCTCCTGGCGAACACGCGGGGGGCCTGGGGCCCCCCTGGGGGCGGGCGGCAGAGCAGCAAGCCGGCATTGCCCTGTGCTCTGGGGACAGGGAACTCAGCCACCCAGCCTGAACTTCCTGCCGTAGCGGCCCCAGCCCCGCACAAGGAGACCCCGCCAGCACTGGGAGGGGACACAAGCTGCCCACCTGCCTGCCGGGCCCTCGGCCAGAGACGGGCAGCCCCATCTCTGCATTCTGGAAGGTTCTGAGGCTGCCTTAAAGCCCACAGCCTGCTGCCTGCCCCGGGGGGAGAAGGGCATTTTGCGCATTTACAGAGACTAGGACCCCATGGCGGGACCCCGGCCTCCCCTTCTCCGTGGGTCCCCCCCTTCCCAAGCCCTTTGCTCCACGAGGCCTGGCCTGTCTGTGAACCGTCACCAAGACTCGGGCCCGCCATTCAGACCCTCCTTCCCGGCCTCCTCCGCCTGAACCCCCCGCATTGAACCCTCTGCCCTCTGCCCCCGTCTGCGCGTCTGCCCCGTGCCAGGCACAGGCGGGGCCTGAGCGGCTCGTGGCACGCAGTGGGGTCTCAGCCAGTGGGCGGCCACCCCGCCTGGCTGAGCTGAGTCCTTGCGGGGGTTCGAACTTTACACAGGGGGGCCGCACCAGGGGCCGGCAGGGACCTCAGCCCATCCCAGCCCTCGACCAGTAGCTGCTTTCTGGGGCACCCCCTCCCTGCGCACCCAGAGCCCCCCTCCCAGCGCACCCAGAGCACTCCGTCCTGGCGCACCCAGAGCCCCCCTCCCTGTGCACCCAGAGCCCCCAAGAGCTCCTGCTGAGAAAGCAGCTCTTCCCAGGGCCTCCCTGTGCGCCCTCCCTCCTGCTGGGGGCCAGGGCGCCTCCCTTCCATCACGGCTGGGCGGGGGCGGGGCCGGGTGGGGCGGAGGAGGGGCGGGGCCTGTCTGGCTGCCTGACGGCCCGCCCGCCCGCAGGTGTACATGAACGCCGTGTGGCACGGCTGGGCCGTCCCCATGTTCCTATTCCTGGCGATCCTGCGGTTGTCCCTCAATTACCTCATAGCCAGGTGAGCGTGCTGGGCGTCTGCGCGGGCGGCGGGGCCGTGTCCCCGGTCCGGGGCGGGGCTGCCTCACACACAAACCTTTGGGCGTTGTCCCGTGACGGGGAAGGGCCCCCGAGCCCCCGGGAGGATGCCCAACCCACCTGGCTCCCCGGGGCCGGCAGCGGGTGTCTATGAACTGCCCAGCGGCTCTCGCTCTTGGGGGGACAGCGGGTGGCCGTGGGTCGCTGCAGCTGTTCCTGCTTGTGACGGAATCCCAGGGGCCTTGATGCAGCTGCAGCCTTTGTGCCCTGGGGGACCCTGGGGTTCAGAGTGGGGGTCCTTCCCATCCCTGGGCCCAAGCAGGTACTGCGTCTTTCCTCCGTGCTCTCGGGAGCACCTTCTGGGGTTGTCCCTTGTCCCCAGCCTGCCCGGTCTGTCCGAGCGTGCAATCGCCCGGCTGTGAGCCTCGCCTTGGCAGCAGGCCCGAGAGCCCCCGGGGTCCGGATTTTCCTCCAGCTGTTCAAAAGTTCACACTTCCACGTACCTGTGTCCTTGGCACCCCGGAGCCTGCTTGAGTTGGTTCATTTGAAACAGTGTTTTGTAAGAAGAAAGTCTTTACACCCCGGAGAAGGGGCCGTGTGTGCCCAGGCAAGGCCCGGTCAGCCGAAGCACTCGCTATGGCTGTTGCGGTGACTTGCTTTGAAGGGCCCGTTACCTCCGGGTACTTGGAAATGTGTCTGTTTTATCTCTGGGGCCCCAGAGGAGGAGCTGGTGAGGGTGACCTTGAACCGTCCTTTCTCAAGAGCCCTGGTGGGTTCGGCAGCCAGCGGCAGAGGGGCCCCGAGGCCCCTTCGGTCCAGACTCCTTCCTGCGGGGAGCACGGGGCTGGGGCTTTGAGGTCCTCCCTCTGATGGCGCCCCCCGTTAAAGGCGTGTGCTTGTCTCGTCTTGGCCAGGGGCTGGAGGATACAGTGGAGCATCGTGCCCGAAGTGTCCGAGCCCGTGGTAAGTCCTGGGCAGGCCGCGACCCGCTGGCCCCGGGTGGGCTTCCTGAGGCCTCCAGAAGCAGCTGTGCGGCTGCCCTGGGGAGCCCTGCCTGGCAAGTCGAGGTTAGGGGGCAGGAAGCCAGCGCCCCGCAGCACGGAGCCCTGGATGGCCACATGGTGACCCCTTGCCAGCCGGCGCTCCCAGTGCCCCTTGCTGGCCCAGGCTTGGCAGCCGGGGAAGCAGGCCCGTCCTGACCCTTCCTGGCTGGGATGTGATCCCCTGGAGGGAGGTACCAAGGGAGCCATCACCGTGCCCCACAGCCTCCCTGGACCAGTGGATGCGTAGAGCAGGGGTCAGCAAGCTCACGGCCCTCTGTCTGATTTTATAAATAAAGTTTTATTGACTTATAGCCATACCCTTTCACATATGTGCTGCTACCGATGCTTTGGGGCAGCAGCGGCCGAGCTTAGCAGCTGTGGCAGAGACCATGCGGCTCGCCGAGCGCCCGGTGTTTACTCTGTGGCCCATTACTGTTTGCCGACCTGCTCGAGAGCGAGACTCCGGCCGGTGGGGTGGAGCTGCCGGGCCCGGGCCGGCGGGAGAGCACCTGCCCTGCGTGGAGCTCACGGGGCGGGGGGGGGGGGGGGCGGGGGGGCCCCGGGGGCCCGGGGGGGGGGGGGGGGGGGGGGGGGGGGGGGGGGGGGGGGGGGGGGGGGGCAGTGGTGCCACAGGGGCCCTGGAGGGGTCAGGGAGGGCGTCTCTGGGGGGCAGGCCCATGCCTGCCAGGCCTGGCATCCAGGAGGGCCTCAGGAGGTTCCGGTTGAATGGACTCAGACAAGCAAGATGGGGTCAGGCCCCCCTTTGCCTCAGTTTCCCTCACTGCAGAGAGGGGCGGAGGGCTATGCGGTCTCACATGCACATTGAAGACCCGCCGTCAAAGTGCGCTCCCCACTGGTTGAGGGGGTGGCCCCTGGGCTCCCCGGCCTCCTTGGCACCAGAGGGTCGTCCCCAGGACAGCAGCCCATGTCGTGTGGGGCCAGTGGAGGGGCCCCGCTCCTGGGGCTGGGAGGCCTCTGCTCTGGTTTTGGGACTTCTCACTGAGCTGTTCAGTTTTGGAGGAAATGCTCTCCCCCCTCTGGCTGCAGGAGCCTCCAAAGGAGGACCTGACCGTGTCTGAGAAGTTCCAGCTCGTGCTCGATGTCGCCCAGAAAGCCCAGGTACCACTCCCTACGAGGCTCCGGCCTGCGAGCGTCTGCGACAGCATCGCCCAGGGGGCCCAGCTCCCCAGGCCTACAGGCATCTGTGCCAGCCTTGCCCCGGGGACCCAACACCCCAGGCCTGGCTTGTCTATCGACCTTCCTTTGGCCTGCCTGCTGACCCTGAGGCAGCACCCAGGACCACTCTGGTCAGCGGGCGGGCCCTCCCGGTCTAGGCTGAGGCTGGCGCCCTGGGGGGTGGATGCCTACCAGTGGGGCCCAGCCACACCTGTGCATTAGCCTGGGCTTTGCCCTGGACCCACCACCCCGTCCTTGGCCTGCTAGTGGCTGGGCAGGATGTCGGGGCTCTCTGTCACCCGGCCATGGCCACACGGGGGCTGCACCTCTCTGGCCGGCCCATGAACCTGGCCCTTCCAACGTGGCCGTGTGGACAGGGACCCATTGTGATTGTGGCTTTTTCTCCGCACAGAACCTCTTTGGCAAGATGGCCGACATCCTGGAAAAGATCAAGAAGTAAGTGAGGGCCCCCCACCAGTGGCCTTGGGGGTGCGACCCCGCCCCCCACCCCCCAACTGAATCCCCCTCCGTTCCAGCCTGTTCATGTGGGTCCAGCCTGAGATCACGCAGAAGCTGTACGTCGCGCTGTGGGCCGCCTTCCTCGCCTCCTGCTTCTTCCCCTACCGCCTGGTGGGACTGGCCCTGGGTAAGGAGGCGCCTCATCCCGGGTCGGGGGTGCGTGTGGTACAGGGGCCCTGGGCCGCTTTCCACCAGAGCATCCGCCATGTGCCTCCGGAGGTCGGCTGCTAACTCGGTGCGGGCCTTCCTCCCTCGGGGCCTCACCCGATGGCTTCCTATCAGAACGCTCACACTCGGGAGAGACACGAGGGCTGAACCCTAGAGACGTGGGTGGTTTCTTAAACCGAGCTCACTGTCTGTTTCCGCGGAGCTGGTAGGCCCAAGTGCCCACAGGGGCCGTGAGGGGTCAGGCCGCGGGAGGAGAGACTGGAGGGTGCAGGGGGTCAGACCTGCGGGAGGAAGAGATGGCCAGGATGCGGGGGGTCAGGGTGACAGGACTTGGGCCCCCCGTGGGCTCACTGGGAGCCCTGCCCGGGGCCTCTGCAGGGCAGGGAGGGAGGTGTGGGCAGGTGTGGATGCTGCCCCGGGCCGCTCGGCTCCCCTGCCCCAGGCCAGAGCCTGGCTCCTGACTGCGGCGGGGCCTTGGGGTCCCTGGCCTGGAGTGGGCGCGGGCCCATCTGCAGCGCACGGGTGGGGCTGGCTCTGAGCTGGGGCGTTGGCACGGCAGCCACGTGGGTCGGGGGGGTCTCACAGGGTGGGGGCCATCCCCATCTGCCTGCGGCCCCCCACCGCAGCCCTGCTCTTTGGTCGGCACTCTCCCTGCAGGCCTTGCCAGGGGAGCCAGGGCTGGCAGACGGCATGACCTTGGGGAAAGTGACTGGCCCCAGCAACGTGAAATGTCCTCGGTGCCGCTTCTCAGGGGCCTGGGCCGGGGCACGAGCTCTCTGACCCACGGTGGGAGGGGACCCGCCGGGGCAGCAGGCGGGGTGTGGGTCCCCTGCGTTTTCCTTCATGTCACCCTTGGGGGTCGATCTTGTGAGATGGATTAATTGGCAGGAGCTGGAGTGGCCCTCTTGTGCTGGGGTCGCCTGGAGCAGGCCCCCCCCTCGGCTGGGGCCGCCTGGCCCTCCTGCACCCCTGCCTTGTGCCAGCCACCCCCGGTCCTGCGAGGCCCTGTGCTCTGGCCTCTGTGAGCTGGGGCGCAGGGCCGCCATGCCGAGGGGACGGACGTGGCCGTGCTCCTGGTCCCGGATGGAGTGAGGTTGTTGTCCCTGCCCCTAGGACTCTACGCTGGAATCAAGTTTTTCCTCATCGATTTTATCTTCAAACGCTGCCCGAGACTGCGAGCCAAATACGACACCCCCTACATCATCTGGAAGAGCCTGCCCACGGACCCCCAGCTCAAGGAGCGCTCCAACGCCGCCGTGTCGCGCCGGGTAGGCTGGGCGCGGGCCGCGGCCCCCGCGCCCCTGTGTCTGGTGCCATGGGGCCCTCGAAGCAGACACGGTGCTGTGGTGACTCCCTTGCCGCCCGGCACTGCCATTTCGGAGGGCGCAGCAGCTGTGGGTGCTGGCTGGTGCTGGGCAGGTCCCCACCCGCCTCAGGGCCCCCTAGGGACCCTCCCACAGACTTGAGCCACGTGGCCCTGAGCCAAGGGTAGGCAGGGTCCAGGGTGCTGGTCACAGCTACCCAGAGCCTGGGGGCCTTGGGAGGAGGGACCCTTGGGGGCTGCTGTCCGGCCCTTCCGTTCCCTGGCTCTGAGGCTGGGGCCTACCCCGCGCTGCTGCTGGGCCTGTCTGCGTTCATGGAGGAAGGGCTTTGTGGGCGGTGGGCCCTGCGTCCCACGTCGGGACACGGAGGACCAGCCGGCCTAGGTGTTCTCCTCGGTCTCAGATGAGTGGGGGAGGAGGACGCTCAGGGAGGTCTAGGAAGGCTTCCTGAAGGAGGGGACTTCGGATTTCTGGAGTCTTGTGTGTGAGTGTCCTCCGAGAAGAGGGGGTCCAGTGAGTGACCCGCTGACGGGCAGGTAGCTCTGGGTCAGGTGTGCGTCAGGCTCCAGGACAGCAAGGCCTGGTGGGCGCCCGGGCTCCTTGTTAGGGGTGAAGCCTGCGTGTGCACGGGCAGCTTCTCAGTGAAACAGCAGAGGGGCTCTGGGGGTGCAGGTGGGGGTGAGGCAGGCAGCCTGGCTCCCCGAGGGCGTGGGAGGAAATGGGGGGCCTGCCCTAGTCCTGGGGCGGTCGGGGAGAGAAGGCTTTCGTGGGCGGGTCCAGACCGCTCAGCCCAGGCCAGTGTCAGGAGAGACTGTGAGGGGAGCGAGGAGGTGGGCTTCCCGGAGGAGGGAGACCCCCGCCAGGCATCTGTGCTTGTGGCTTGCAGCTCTGCTCGGCCTCTGTTTGTGACCTCACGTCACGGGGACCCCCATTTTCTTTCGGTCGCATGTGTGTCTGTCGTCTCTCTGGCCAGCCACCGGGGCACGACCGGGTGCGGTGTCTGTGTGTCGCCGCATCGTGACCGTTTGACTGTTTAATGTGCTCTCAGGGGCCGGTCCCTCAGCCACGTCGGTTTCTGAAATGTGGGGAACGGGCTGCGTGCGCTGGGGAGCTCCGGGGTGTGGGCTCAGCCTCGGCCTTTGTTTGGAGTGGGGTCACTGCTGGGGAGGCGGGGGCTCAGGGCTGCTCTGCCCTCGCGGGGTGAGGGGCGCCCTTGGAGGGGCTCGTAGGGGGACCGCACCCTCCGTTGGGTGCGGGGGGCTGCGCGACCCCGTGCCCCCCCGCCCAACGGGCACGCGTGCGCCCTCCGCAGCTGCAGACGGCGTCCTCACGGAGCTGCGTGTCCAGCGCGCCGGCCGGCCTGAGCAAGGACGAGGACACTGGTCGCTTCCACGGCACCAAGAAGGGCAACTTCCACGAGATCTTTAACCTGACCGAGAACGAGCGGCCACTGGCGGGTACGTGCGCCCGGAGTCTGTGACCGTCCTGGCCTGGGGGTGGCAGCCCCCGTGCTGGGGCCCCGAGGCAGGAACAGCTTTGGGGCTCGGAGGGCTGTCCTCGACGGGCAGGCGGGAGGAGCCCGGTGTGCTCCCGGCCCACACGGGGCCCCCACTTTGCTGCGGCAGGTGGTTTGGCAGCAGAAATCCAGAGGGTCCCCCAGACTTGGCTCAGAGCCATCCCCGGCTTGAGCGTCACACGTGCTGCCCTGAGGTCCCCCCCCCCCCCCCCCCCGGTGCCCAGGCTCACCCTGGCCGTGACCTAGCCGGGAGCCGTGGGGTGGGAGGCAGCCGGGAGCACGGACACCTGGTCAGCCTCCCTGGAAGGGCCTGCCCCGAGCTGACCGGTGGGCACCCCGGGCCCTCGAACGGCCCAGCCGTCTGTGGTTCACGACAGCGAGCCTCGGAAGAAATCCGTGGAGAACTGACTGGGACCTGCCCCCAGCCCCTTCTCCTGCAGCCCCGGGATGCGGAAGCGTGCTCGCTGGGGGGCGGGAGGGGGCCCTGCCTCCCTCTCGGGGTGTTACCTGCTGGCGGGGAGCGCGTGTTGGTCCGTGCTCGGAAAGCCCGGCTGACGGGCTCCCGCGGCGAACGGGGGGGGGGAGAGGTCACGGTCGCTTTCGTCCCCGCCAGTGTGCGAGAATGGCTGGCGCTGCTGCCTGATCAACCGGGACCGGAAGATGCCCACGGACTACATCCGCAACGGGGTTCTGTACGTGACGGAGAAGTGAGTGCCCGGGGGCGGGGCCGGGGGCGGGTCCGAGGCTGCGCTCTGGCCTCCGTGGGACGGGGCAAGGCTGTGTCTCCTCTCCTAGAAGGAGACTGGAGCTGGATGGGAGCAGGAAGAGCGGCTCCGGGGTGGGATCCGTTCTCAGCACCCGGGGAGGGGGGGCGCCCTGCCCCCACACTCACAGCCACGGCCACGTCTCCCTGACACTCACGGGCATGCCCGCCATGCACAGCCATGGCCACGCCTCCCCCACACTCACAGCCACGGCCACACCTCCCCCCCCACTCACAGCCACGGCCACGTCTCCCCGACACTCACGGCCATGCCCACCATGCAACAGCCACGGCCACGCCTCCTCCCACACGGCCACGCCTCCCCCACACTCACAGCCACGCCCTCCACTCACAGCCACGGCCACGCCTCCTCCCACACGGCCACGCCTCCCCCCACCAGTCCCTGAGGGAACGTCCCTTCTAACTTCACCAGGCTCCATGGAGGGTGGTGGATTCGGTCTGTAAAAACTATGGGACTCTTTCTAAAAGTGCAATTTTTTGTGAAAGGCCAGTGCACAGGGACAGGCGGGAGGGGCTCTGGGGCGGGTGTCGCACTCCTGCCTGGGGACTGTGGTGGCGGCAGCTTGGGCGCCGGGTCCCTGTCCGGCTGCTGGGTTACACCCGTTTCTCTCTCCCCCGGTAGTTACCTGTGCTTTGAAAGCTCCAAATCCGGGTCTTCCAAGAGAAACAAAGTCATCAAGCTGGCGGACATCACGGACATCCAGAAGGTCGGTGTGGCCCCTTCTCCTGTCCCCGTTACCCCTCTGGTCTCAGGAAGAGGAGGGCTGTGGGGCCGTGAAGCTGGAGGCTCAGCCGGGGGTTCACAGGGAACGCTGGCCCTATTCCTGCCCGCGGCGGGGCTCCCTTCTGGAAGGTCTCCATGCAGAGCCCCCTTGGCTCCCGTCAGCCTCCACGTACCACGGGCCTCTCTCAGCGCTTCGTGGGTCAGCCAGAGGGGTCAGGGGAGCACAGCAAGGTGGCCCAGGACGTCAGGCCGCTGGGCCCTTCGGCCTGAGATGCTCTGCCCGCCTCAGGCCTTTCCTTAGCCCGTCTCCCTCGAGTGTGATCACACGGTGTGCGGCGCCCGGAGGAGGGCCCGATGCACACTCCGGGTGGGGGTGGGGGCCTGGCCGGGCCCACCTGCTCACGGTCTCCAGGGTCTCAGCGTGTGGGACACGGGCCAGCCCGGGCTGTGGGGTGGACCCCAGCTCATTGGCATGTCAGGGGCACCCCCATGGCTGTTGGGGTCCTGGGCCCTCCCAGCCTCCCCGCTGGGGTGCCCCCTTCGTGCGGGGCCCCTGAGGGAGACCCTGCCTCGCTTGGGCCCCTCTGGGAGAGGGTGGGACGGGCGTCCGCAGGTCTGGTTTCTCAGTCATGACGTCCATCTGTCTGCTCGTGGCCAGGAAGGTGGGCGCTCCGTGGGGCTTGCAGTCCGTGGGCCCTGGGGTGTGGGTGGGCTTGGCCCTGGACCTGGGAGGGGCCCGTGGTGACAGTGTCCTGTCGTCCCCTCAGTACAAGGTCCTCTCTGTCCTCCCGGGTTCAGGCATGGGGATCGCCGTGTCCACGCCATCGACCCAGAAAGTAAGTGCTGGGCGGGAAGCCGGGGAGCCTGTGCTGGGCCCAGAGCTGCGGCCATAAGCGCAGCCCCCTCTTCCCTCCCTGGGGCCACAGGAGCCCCGCTGCTGTCTCAGGTGTGGGTCAGGCGGGGCTGAGGCCTGCAGGGAGGGAGGGTGGAGCTGGAGGACCCCCGAGGGCTGGGGGCCTGGCCTCTGTGCACGGGGCGGGGAGGAACGTCCTTGTGCACCTGACCCCGGGGGGCTCCGCTGGGACCCGGCCCGGGGCCAGTCAGGGCCTGCATGTTGGGGCCGCCCTGCCCTGCGCCCGGCTCGCGGGGTCACCACGGCCTCCCTCCCTGCCAGCCGCTGGTGTTCGGCGCCATGGTGCACAGAGACGAGGCGTTCGAGACCATCTTCAGCCAGTACGTGAAAATCACGGCGGCGGCAGCTTCGGGCACCGACAGCTAGTGCTGGCTCTCCGGGGATGTTGCTGGAAGGTGTTTTTTTGTGGGGTTTTTTTTTTCTTTTTTTTAAGGATTTGATAGTGGAAAACCTTTGGACAGCCTCCTGATCTTTTGCAATAATTCCCCTCGATCTGTGGTTTCTATTGTGTTTACCCTGCGTTTTACGGACCCCCTCACGCAGGGGTGGGGCTGCAGCCAGTGCCAGCCCATCCGATGGGTGAGGCGTGTCCCACGGACATGTGGATGCGGAGGCAGGGTCAGCGGAGGCCTGTGGGGAGGACGATGCGCAGGACGCGCCCGCGCCAGCCAGCGCCCAGGGCAGCGGCCGCCTCCGTGCCCCCCGCCCGGGCAGAGCCCCCGCGCCCCCGCCCTCCGGAGGCTGAAGCTCTTCCACACCGGAAGCCATGGCGGAGGAGGAGCACCCGCGGCCCCGCCTCCCGGGGCTGAGGGATGAGGGCGGCTCCGAGGCCCCTTCACCAGCCGCCGGAAACGGGCTGGTAGGTCTCGCCCCTTCCTCTGGTGAGACCCCCCGCTGCGCATCCTCCAAGCAAGGCTGGGCTGGGGCACCACCCGGTTTCCGCCCTGGGCTGCCCTTCCGTGGGGGTGGCTGGCTGGGCTGCCTCCGCGCCCCCCGCCGTCCTGCGGAGCCCCAGGAGTCCCGGACGGGGTGACCGCTGAGGACGTGGAATGACAAGCTGGTAGAAGCACATCTTTTTACCGCGTGGCGGGCGGAGGCCCTCGAGGCCTGTAGGGCCGAGCTGTGCTCTCGGATCAGCAGCCGTGTGCCTGGTGCTGGCCTCCGGGGTGGGGGGCTCTGGGGGTCCCGGCGGGGGGGGGGGGGTAGGTAGGGACAGACAGAAGCGGCCCTGGCTCGTGCCACCTGGGGGCGCCATACAGGGCTGCTCAGGAGGGCCCGGCTCCTGGGCGGGCCAGGAGCGGAGCCCAGAGGGTTGGGGCCTGTGGTCTGCACGGCTGGCGTCCGACGGTGTCCCCGTGGCGGACGCGCCGCTGTGCTGGCCTCGCCCGGGGTGGGGCAGGGTGCCCTGTGGGGACAGGCCTGTGACGTCTGTGAAGGGCAGGCTGAGATGGCGGCGGTCAGCGGTCAGCACACTTCCGACGCGACTATTCCAGCCCTCGGCTTGTCCCGAGTCCTTTCGGGTGTCACTGGATTGTTTTTTGAAGAAACAGAAGATTATATTTTTTACAGAGAGCAAGCTGTTTTTCTTATTTTTGTATCATTTTTCAGATGTAATTTTTATCTTTGCTCTGATCCTAATTTGCTGGTTTGGGTGAGACTCGGTGGCGGCGCTCATGTCCCCCTTCCCGGGGACCGGAGCGTCACACTCCAGGCCCGGGCAGCGCCCCCGGGGAGCCCCGCCGACCAGCCTGATGAAGCACACCCCCCACCGGTCGGTGAGATCTGAGGGCACACGGTCCCCCGGCTCTGGCCCTGCCGTGTTCGCGGGGCCCTGCCCACTGCCCTTCCGAAACCCTGGAGGCAGAGCCCGCCCTAAACCTTGGCTTTGGCTGCCACACAGCTGGACTGGCTCCCGGGGCCCCGCGGAGGGATCGGGCACGCCTGGGGAGCCTCCCCCCGCAGACCCTCCCTCGGTGCCCGAGGCACTCGGGACAGGCTGCAGGGCGACCCCCGTGGGGGCCGCTCACCCCTCCCCGGGGCCCCCAGCGGGTCGGTGTGGGGCCTGTCCACGGGGGGCCTCGCCGTCCTGAGGGGGCGGTTTGGTTTGAGTCCCTTTTGAGGAGAAAGGGAGATGAAAACTGACCATGTGCCTAGCGTGGCCGGGGGAGGGGGCACGGGGCCGGGGGGGCACCAGCAGCCTGGCCCTCTCGGGGGGCGCAGGCCCCGCCAGGAGGCACGTGGGCTCCGGGCGGAGAGCGCCGTGGTTTCCATCCAATTGTGTAAATCTGGGCAGATGTTTCATTTCTATGACTAATCACTGAACTAGAACGAATGTTACATTTTCTACGTCTGAAGCTTGAGTCTATTTTGGATCTGTAAATAGTCGTCACTGCTGTCATTTCGTTCAACAAGAGGACCGTACTGTATGAAAAACTGATGAAAACCCCCTGTAACATTTTTTTAAGAAAACTTTGTTTGTTTAAAGAAGTCTTGTATAAATTATAATTTTTATTTAAATAAACCTGAAATGCTTTGTGCTCAGGGGAGGAGCGGGGGGCGAGGGGCGGTCGGCCTTCCTGGCAGATCCCGTGTCTGTCACAGGCGGCTGGAGTGCTGCAGCCTGGCACCCCTCAGGGTGGCCCAGGAGTCCTGCGGGGGACCGGAGGGTACTGGGGGTGAGGAGGGCGCCCGGGGAGCGGGCTGTGGGACGGGGCCACGAGGGAGGGTCCCAGGGGGGCCGTGGACATCAAGGGGCTTGACTGCAGGGTGGTGGGCCGCAGCCTGCACGTTGGGGGTGTCCAGGGCCCGGCAGCCGGTGGCAGTGGGCGGTGGGGCCTTCACTCTGCTCTGTGCAAGTCTGAGGGAGGGATAGAAGTGGCGCCTCAGGCTTGGGGTGCATGTCCCGGCCCTGCCTGGGTGTGACCTCCTGGGAGAAGCAGGCATCTCTGGGACGCTCCCCTGGGGTCTGAGGCTGAGTGGTGGGGGGACTGGGGACCCTGGGCAGAGGGGTTCCCAGTGGCACCTGTCCAGACACAGACCCTGGAGACAGGGATGCGGGAACCCCGGTGACTTCTGAACCCACTGCAATCCTGCGCGGAGCTGGGCCTCCAGCACCTCACACCCATAGGAGCCCCTGGGAGGCAGAAACCCACCCGGGTCCCACCAAACGACAGGACCCTGGTCTGATGGGCCAGCTCTGCCCCCAGAGGCGTGGCCTTGTGCATGGCATCCATCCACCTGTTTGTCCAGCCATCTCTCCGTCTTTACGTCTGTCTGTCCGTCTGCTGCAGCCAACATCCTAGGGGCTGGGACGTAGCCACGAGGGGCCAGTGGCCCCTGAGAATCCCCTGCTGTCCCCCAACCCCACTCTCCTGACAGCAAGAGGGGCCTTTCCTAGCCTCAGAGCCCCCACTCGCTGCTCTGCAGCCCCACACGACAGGACGGTGCCTGCAAGCGCCCGGGCCTGTGGTGACACCTGCTGTCTGGAGCCAGAAGGGTGAGGAGGGTCCAAGCCCAGGGTGTGGGTGGCACGGGCCCTGCCGCCATGCTCTACAGCTGCCTAATCGCGGTTCTGAAGGCTGCTTGCCCGGCATTCAGTGCGGCCGGTCTCCTTGGGGGCCGGGACACTTCGTGCATCGTAGCAGCACCTGAGGGGAAGCCAAAAAAGATGCCTTGGTGCCCTGGCAGTACTTGGGTCTTAATTTTTGGGGAGACGGAGCCCCTGCAACGTTCCTCTGGCTGCAAGTTGGAAGAGGAGCCCCGCCCCCCCGGCCCAGGGTGGGGAGGGTCTGTGACGGAGGAGACAGGAACACGGGGTGATTTGTAACGCTCTTGTTCAAGTGCGCTTCCCTCCACGGGCCCCTGCTGTTGCGTCTGCCACAGCATTTAGCAGCGAGGTTTAGGGCCATGTGAGCAACAGGAGGGCCGCACGTGGACTGGGGTGGTCGCCACCAGGCTGGGAGCCGAAGGTGAGGACTCGCCCACCCACAGGAGCCGGCGTGCAGGGCTGGCTCCCGGCGTGTAACGGAGGCTGGAGTCGGGGGCTGGCTGCTCGGGGTACGAGGCCCTGAGGCTGCGGAGTCTCGGGGGGCAGCCGCTGCCCGCGAGCTGAGGAAGGATCTGGAAAACCCCATCCTGTGCGGGAGTGTGTGGGGAAGCCCGCCCTTCCTCCTGCAGGGGCCCCGCGCCCTCAGAGGCACCCTGTCCCCTCTGTCCCTAGCAGCCCCCGCTGGCGCACACAGGGGGTCACGGAAGGTGTGAGGGTTGTAGGGGCAGCCCCTCGCCTAGTCCCATGGGCAGGGGACGGGCCTGTGGACACCCCAGGGCTGCAGGGAAGTTGTCACTTGAGGCGCCTTTTCTGGAGACCGTGTGATGTGTTTAAAGAAACGTTTTTTGTGTAAAATAGTTTTTTTGGAAGGTAACAGCCCCAAAATACGGTTTTGAGGAATATATCTAAACAGAATTAAAAGAGATTTTAGGGAAAATTCTAGAACTATTAAAAGACCTGAGTGAGGACCCTTTTTTCCGCCCCCCCAAATGTTTATTTTTGAGAGACAATGGGCGAAGGGCAGTGAGAGAGGGAGACACAGACTCTGAAGCAGCTCCAGGCGGTCAGCACAGAGCCTGATTCGAGGCTTGAACTCATGAATGGTGAGATCATGAGCTGAGCCGAAGTCGGAGGCACAACTGACTGAGCCACCCAGGCACCCCCCCACTTTTTTTTTTTTAAATGTTTATCTTTGAGAGAGAAACAGAGTGCGAGCAGGGGAGAGGCAGAGTTAGAGACAGAGTCTGAAGCAGCTCCAGGCTGTGAGCTGTCAGCACAGAGCCCGGAGCGGGGCTCAAACTCACAACTGAGATGACCTGAACCGAAATTGGAAGTATAACCAACAGCCACCCAGGCGCCCGAGTGAGGACCCTTCTAAATGGGAGCGAGGGCAGCGTTCGTGTGGCGGGAAGTTCAGTTTGGTGATGGAAACATCTCAGGACGTGCGCAGCGAAGTCACAGAAAACGCACACGGTGGGTTTCCTTTCACGTGAAGAGCAAAGTGTGCAGAACGAGACAACGTGCCCGAGCACGTACGCCTTCAGGAAGGAAACCCCCTCCGCCCGCCGGGCCCCGGAACCGTGTCCTGCAGAGACGCCGATGCAGGGTGGACAGCGGGGCGGCAGGGACACCCTTGTCTGATGCTCCGTTTTGGTTGATGTCACGTCCCACAGAGGTGGTCAGACCCCGGGGCTGATGTGCCATTTTAGTAAAAGGACAGTTAACTTTGTCAAGAAGTGACAAGACATCAGGGTCTGGGGGGGCCACCTGGGGGCTCAGTCAGTTGAGTGACTTCAGCTCAGGTCTCGATCTTGCGGTTCATGAGTTCAAGCCCCACGATGGGCTGCCTGCTGTCAGCACAGAGTCTCTTGGGGTCCCGTCTCGCTCACTCAAAAAAAAAAAAAAAAAAGGAAAGGGTTTCCAGCTCCTTAGGTTACATGGCTTTACTGGGGAGTTTTTTTTAACATTTTTTTTTTTGAAACAGAGAAAGAGGGAGAGCGAGAGCACATGGGGAGGAACAGAGAGAGGGAGACACAGAATCCGAAGCAGCTCCAGGCTCCGGGCTGTCGACACAGAGCCCGACTTGGGGCTCGAACCCACAGACCAGGAGATCAGGACCTGAGCTGAAGTCGGACACTTAACCAAGCCCCCCAGGCGCCCCTCTACTGGGGAATCCTGTGTGGGAAAGACTGAAAGACTTAGGCTTGTGCAGCCCCACCTCGGTGCACCCCCAGCGGTAGACGGGGGTCTGCTCCCGGAAGGTGAGCGGGGAGGGCTACCTTCTCAAAGGGGAGTTTACGCCCCGCTTCTAGGCGGGGGCCGGGGGGCAGGACGCTCCTTGTGCATTTGCCGCCCGATGGGTCTTCAGCTCAGAAGAGTCCTGTGCCAGAGCGGCGTATTCTGACCCCCCCACGCCGGTAAAGGGCATGGCACGCCAAACACTGGGCTCCGTGGAGGGGGCGGGGGAGGCTCAGCCTGCAAGCGGGGCACGCAGGGCCCTGCCCGGCCGGTAGAGACCAACCTGCACTTTATTCTGGCTCTTGAAACCATACACAGGTGTTTTCACAAAATATGCCCCACTTTGAAAACAACGGGAATTTTATAAAAGACAAAAAAAAAAGAACTCTGCCCAAAGTAGCTTTATTTTTGTCTTCTCAAACCTATCAGAGCTAATACGCCATTTTCTAATCTTGAAACCCGCAAGATTGGAAGAAAACGCAGCTGCCTTTTCCATCCGCGCTGCCCCGTGACCCGAGATTGTGCAAGAACAGAGCCGCGCGTGCCCTTCGAACGGGGGGGGGGGGGGGGGGGGGGCCCGGGGCCCCGCCGGGGGGGGGGGGGGGGGGGGGGGCGGGGGGCGGGGGGGGGGGGGGGGGGGGGGGGGGGGGTGGGTCCCGGGTCCCTGCTCGGAGCTGGCGCGGGCGGCAGCCTGACTGCTGCGCGGCGTTGGGGCCGCGGGGCCGCGCAGGCAGGCACAGCCCAGACTGATCCTTCTAGGAGATGAGTTCTCAGGAGCCAGCCGGCAGTTCTCAAGTGCGCGCTGGGGCTCCATCGGGGGCCGTCGGGGAGCTCAGATCCCACGAGGGAAGGTCTGGAAGGTGCTTCTGTCTCCTGCGGAGGTCACCACACGCTCGGGGGTGTTCGCACAATCATCCGCACTCCAGTGTGGGAACCGGGGGCCTGGCTTTCTCGGCGAGCGTGACACGTGGACTCTGGCCCGGGTTGCTGTTCTCAGGCCAGACCAGGAATGTTTCGGGAACCTAGTCAGAGGGGCACGGTCCACAGAGCGGTCGTGGGCGGCGCCCCCCCGCTCGGACCTGCCAGTCGGTCCCGCGTCCGGTTTCTCCCAACGAGCGGCAGGCGCCGAGAATCAGGACCGGCCGGCAAGGCTCCCCTCCCACACGCAGACTCCGCCCACCCGCTAAGGATTAAACCACTGGATTTGCACGACCACTTGATCAAAATCTTAGGATCTTCTGTAAAAAGCCAGTTCAAGCTGCCCTTTTTGTCTGACCAGGGGTTGAATGATAAAATAGGACATCTCTGTCTACTTCAAAATATAAACACTGCAAGTAAATGCTAAAAATATAGGATGTCTGTTAATGCTACAATGGCTGCGCCCGCGCGAGGTCCGGGCCCTCGGAGAGCGCCGCTCCCGACCGGCTGCCTCTCTGTCTGCAAGCCGGAGTTCGAGCCGCATCGTGTATTTCAAATAAAGCTATTTTAGGTGCGTCTCCCGTAGAGCCAAGCGTGGATGCAAAGGAAACAGGGCCACAAGTGCGTTCGGGGCTGCCCCAGGGCCGGCGGCCACGCTCGCGGGGAACCCCGGGCTCCAGCAGAAATCTATCTAAAACGCTACCCTGAAGACGCTGTTTACGCTATTCTGGCTGAAAAGACAACAGTTTCAATAAATATGTAGAGCTGAGTGTGAAGAAAAGCTCCAGTCCGGACCGCGTGTGTGGACTCGGGGCCTGCACCCAGGAGGCCTCTCTGCCCCCACCCCCAGCAGGGGCAGGGCGCCCGGGGGTCCGCGAACGCGGCCGGCGCGGGTGGGTTTTCCCTGCTGGGAGCCAGCTCCTCTCCTCCCCCCCGCCCCTCCCCGGGGTGGCCCTAGAGTGTTGCCATCGTGCCGTAAGGCAGACGCTGTGTCCGGGGCCCATGATGGTTCCAGCTGACCAGCCGGATTGTCCCAGAAACAAGACCGTGACGACAGCAAGATCAAGTGCCGCCCCCGCCCGTGTCCCCACGCCAGTGCTTGCTCCCGAGGTGTCCCCGGAGCAGGGCCCCAGCGCGCTGGACAGAGAGGCTCCGGGCGTGTCCTCAGCAGGAGTCCCACACCCGATCGCCGCGACTGCAGAGTCAGTTGTGCGCAGCGGGTCCGAGAGCCGGGAGACCCCGCCCGTCCGGATGGTGTGACCTCATGCTCTCCGTCCCTACAGTTATTGCGGGGGACCCACTGACGGGCCCTTGGAAAACCCGTGCCGTTCGCGTCGTTAAAATCTAAGAAGCCAGCGCCCCCAAGCTGCTCAGGGCCACCGGCTGTGACTGTGTCATGTGAAACGCGGCCCAGAGAGTCACACAGAACCGGAAATGCCAGGTTTGGTCACGGAATTGCTGACATAGATGTTTCTTCTAAAATCAAGGTTTAACTATCAAAAATAAATTTCTAAATTTAAACGTGTATATCAATGTAATTGGTCTGCGGTAATTCTCTTAAGTAACGTTCACGGTCCCCACGCGCAGCGAGGCGGCGATGGACGGTGGCACCTCAGCCGTGTGACTCTTCCGCGGGGTCCTCGATTCCCCTCGCGAAGAGGCGGACCAGCTGGCAGTGGACCCTGCGGAGACAGAGGGCCCCAGGTCATCCGCGCGTCCCCCTGACCCTCGGCCCCACGGCTGGTCAGGGGTGGAGGTGGGTGGGGGTCCCATCCTGCCCGTCTCTGGGCCCCGCCCCGTGGGGCAGGTCCGGGGCCCTCTTGAGGGGACAGCCAAGCGCCGAAAGGAAATCCCGGCACCTGCAGAGCCCACGTTAGCAGAGCGACAAATCCCTGGGCGACCGCTCCCTGAGCTTCCGGGACCGCGGGGAAGGTTCTGTGCAGGGCGACCCCCTTCGTACAGCATGTGCGGCACGTTCAGTGTCCCAGGACGAAGGGGCCCCGCACCAGCCGGAGCCCGGGGGGGCTGGGAGTGGCCGAGGTGCCCTGAGACCCCAGCCTCCCGCAAGCGCCGGGAAGGGAGCCCACGGGCTTGGCGGTCGGCGTGGCTGTCTGTTCCCCCCCCCCCCCCCCCCCCCACCGCCGCCTCCGTCCCGATTCACTAATGATGTCACAGCCTCCCTGGCTGGCTCAGTCCGCGGACACAGACTCCCGGCTCACGGGTCATGGGCTGGAGCCCCACATCAGGCTCCGTACTGATGGGTGTGGAAACTGCTTGAGATTCTCTTTCTTGCTCAAAAATAAATAAATAAACTAAAACAAAAAAAATTTTAAAGATGTTCAGTAATAAAAACTCCAGAACTGAGTCACCTGGTGCTCACGGCCTGGCGATGTTCGTCAAGATAACGGCATCTACTTCATGAAAGAATGCTGTTCTTAGTTTTCAAAGTATCCGGTTTTTATAGTAACTCCCTGAGCCAGCATTAAACATAATTTCCGAAACTTGTAAAACGTGTTCACAAAAGCTGAGTCCCCGTGCATACGACTGTCACCCGGCGTCCGGGAGCCGACACGCGGCTCCGGGAGGCGGAGGCCGCCCCTCCTGGGGGCCCTGGGGGCGCTGGTGCAGGCGGCTCCACGCGGTGCGCCCTGTGGCCCGTGGGCCAAACAGCCATTTAAAGTGGGGACTACACACAGTGACATGCACGTTATCCGGGGTGTGGGCGTGGGGGCGGGGCCGCGGGCTCCTCCGGGTCGCCTCCCACGTGGTCTGCCCCCTGTTGTCAGGGAGCGTGGCCTGGCCTCCCTAGACAGGCTGGGACCGCCCGACACGTGCAGGCAGCACGGGACCCCGGACTTCACACCGTTTTTACACCCTCCCCTCGTTCCTTTTACCCGCCTTCCTGTGGAGAGAGCACGGTCTCTGCACTCACGCTCCTCTGGGCATGTGACACGTGTCATCAGACGGCGGACCCTCGGGTCTGCAGAACACCCTCGCCCCCCACCCCCGCCCACAGGCCGGCGCCTGTCCTCCTGCGGCTGGAGGGGCTCCTGGTGGCCCCGTGGAGGCGGCTGGCTCGTGTGCGTGGTCAGGAGAACAGACAGAAAATGCCAGAGCACAGGGGTGGAAGCCGGTGCTGGGGCTCAGGGAGCAGAAGGGGGGATGGGGCCATGGCGGGCGGGGCCTCGGCAGATCCCGGAAACCCCCCGCACGCTGGCATCCTCCCCGGAGTCCGATGGCGGGGCCTCGGGCGCCGGATGCATGGACACACACGTGCATTCACACTGCACCCTCGCGCTTCAGGTCACGGCCCCCGGAGGCGCCCTCAGGCCACCGTCACTCACTGGACCTCGATGGCAGAGCTGCTCAGGACCTCCCCGTCGCAGTTCCAGGAGCTGCTGGGCACGGGGCAGCAGCAGGGCGGGGGGTCGCTGCAGATCTGCCCGAAGCGCGTCTTCCCCCGCTCCTTGAGGTCGCCGCCCTCGTCCTCCGCCTGCTTCGACACGAACTGGAACTTCTTGACGCGATAAACCTCGACAAACTCAAAGTCGAACTGCAGAGACAGGGCAGGGCTGTCCTCGCGGCCGCCGCACCCAGGGCCCCGCCGCGCCCGCAGCCACAGCGGCCACGCTGTCTCGAGATCCCGGCGGCTCCCCAGTGTCACTGTCGGGTTCTTCATCGTTCTAACAAGCGCTATCTTAAAAGCCACATAAAACGCTACTGCGCTAGACCTGAAATACGATCTTAAAAAAGAAAACAAATCTCACTACCCTCAGGGACTAACCCACGTCTCCGCATCTCCCCGTCCCGTGGGAGTCGGGTCTTCCCCGGGACCGCCTACAAGGATGCCGGCGACCGCGGGAAGGACTGTGCCTTTCACGAGCTCTCAGAGGGAGGAGCCGCCGAGGGGGGCTGCACGCGGGGGAGGCGCAGACCAGAAACCTGACCTTGTTCCCTGGGGTTCAGCAGTGGATTCCTTACTGCACAGCAGTCCTGGACTGCCCGCATGGACGCTGCCCGCACGTACACTGCCCGCATGGACGCTGCGCGCACATACACTCCCTGCATAGACGCTGCCCGCACAGATGCTGCCCGCATAGATGCTGACCGCGTAGACACTGCCCGCACGGACGCTGCCCGCATAGACGCTGCCCGCCAGCCCAGACGGGGCACAGTGAGCTCCCCACTCACCTGGTCGTACTGGTTGGTGTGCCTGACGAGGAATCTCAGGAAGTTGAACCGGGAGCATTTCCGGATGAGGATGAGGTCAGAAGACCCGTCCCCCAGGTGGGCGGCCGGGGACAGGCCCTGGGGGCTCCGGGGACAAGCACAGGACATGTTTGTGGCGTTGATGGCCAGGAACTTCCCGCAGACGACCTTCCACTCCTCCACCTCCTCTGAAGCAGAAAGCGGCACCACAGGCGGCACATCAACCCCGGGCCGGGCATCCCGACACCGTCTGCACACCCCCCGGCCCCCGTGCGAGCGGCCCCTGGGCACCAGCGCGGACATGCGTGCCAGCCGCCGTGCCCGGAGGGCCGCCTCCGAAGAGGCAGGGCTGTTCCACTGGTCGTCACGTGGGGGCGTCTGGACAACTCAGAACAGGGTCACCGAGCCGGGCCTCCGCCCGACTCTGCGTCAGCCGAGAATAATTCTCACCTTTATAAACGGTTTCAAGAAATCAAGAGGAATGGAATTTTGTGACATAGGGAAGTTAGATAAAGCTCTAATTTCAGCATCCGCAGAGAAGTCTCTGGAACACTGCCGCGCCCACCCCCTTCCCAGTGCCCGGCAAAGCCCGCAGACGAGAGTCTAAGCCCTTGACAGAGACCCTGGCCGCCAGTCCAGAGCGTCCGTTTCCGCGAACGCCGTCCCCCAAAGGCTGGCGAGCGGCAGCCGTTAGCTGCTGCCCAGAACCCGGGAGAGAGGATGCGCCTGCCGCCCGGACAGAGGGGAAGACGGGCACCGGGCAGACGCGGTGCCCCCACAGGTCACTCAGCGTAAACTCCACCGGCCGCGGCGGCGGCGGCGGCGAGGCCGTTCCGGGCATTACCGGTGTCCGCCAAGCCGTAGAGCGACTTCTTCTGCTCCTCCTCCAGCTGCTGCTTGCTCTGCCTGCACACGAAGCATCTGAAAGGGGGGGGGTGCCACCTTAGTGCCCAGACGTGACAACGGAGAACACACGCTTGGTGCACACACAACACGGCGATTCTTCTCATGCAACGGCACACTCTACTCCAACCTCCCTTTGCACGTGAATTTGAATTCTCCAAGTCAGAACCTTAGAAACCCACACGTGCACACATGTCCTTCTCAAAAGCACGTGAGCACGGACGCAGGCCACCCGGTGAGGCCGTGGCGCCAGCGTGCCGCGAGCCAGTGTGGCCGTGGTTAGCAGAGCGGGGGGCGAGTGAAGGACCGGCAGGCGCAGAATCCACAGCACGGAGAACGTGATGGTTGTTTTTTCCCGTCGGTAACACACAAGCAGACGACTCGGAACTCAGTCGTCAGTGTGGACCGGCACCTGCGGTCCTGGGCGCCCCTGGGCTCCGTGCACAACGGTGCGCGTCCCCGCGGGTGAGATCAGCGCCTCAGCTCAGCTTAGCCCGGCCACCTCTAACTGTCGGGATTCAGGGCCTCAAATTCTTCACTGAAGAAGGAGAGGAGCCGGGGACCGTGGCGGCCCGGAAGCTGTGCACTGAGCCACGCTGTCGCTGGGCACACCGGAACCACGGTCTCCCGTCTACACTTAGAAAACACGCGTCCCCGGGAAGAGCACACCCCACACCGCCTGGCTTTATTTCACGCCATCTGCGATAGAAACACCCGGAAGAACGTGCTTACCCTGCGCGGCAGGGTTTCCGGTCCCTGGGAGACCCCACCGTGTGCCGCGCTGGCAGGAAAGACACTGTCCCTTCGTAGCAGTGATGCGAGAGGAAGGTCTTCAAACCTGAGGACGGAGCACAAAGTAAAGCAGCCTGGTGTCATTTTGTGGCCACAAGACCCCGGCCGCACCTGTTCTGGGACACAGCCCCCCCCCCCCCCCCGCGCCCTCCCAGCTGCACCTGTTTTGGGACACAGCCCCCCCCCCGCACCCGCACCTGTTTCGGGACACAGCCCCCCCGCCCTGCACCCTCCCAGCTGCACCTGTTCAGGACACGGTTCCCCCTGCACCCCCAGCACATCCTGAGACCCGTGTGGTGGCAGCAGCGAGGGATTGGGCCATGCTGGGCACCGGGTCACCAGGGCCGCCCTGGACAGTTCATATCTCTGCCACCGGTGACCCCTCCTGGCTGCTCACAGGTTGCTGCCGGGCTGGCATGTGGCAAAGCCCCGGGCATCTGCAGAGGCCTCCTGGCTCGGCAGGGGCACATCAAAGGGCAGGGCCATCACAGCCGCCTCTCTGCTCCTCCCAGACTGTTGGCCGACACCCCCACATCACCCTGGCTGGGTCCCCCAAGGTCCCCCAGGACCAGTCTGGCGTCGGGAAGAACTCCAACAGTCCAGGGCAGCCCCGCCGAGGACTGTGTCCGGCCCGTCTGGAGGACCCGGTGTACCGTCCGCTCTGAGCGGGCCTGGCCGGCCTTGAACCTACCCCCACGTGCATGGCACGGACCCAACCCGCTGACTGGAGAGAGCCCAGCAGGACAGGGGAGTGGGGTCTGAGGGTGCCCTGGGCCACAGTGGGGACCGTGTGCGTCCTGCAAATGTAACAGTGACACCTGAGCCAGATGCTGGGCTGGTGCTGGCCGTGGTCACAGGTGATGGGGACGCCACCAAACCCGTCCCACCCCGGCCTCCTGCCTGCCCCCCCAGCACTGGGCGTGTGGCCGGGCACCCGGGTCCACCCAGCAGCTAGCCGCCCCAACCTGCAGAGACCGCTTCCCAGTGACCCCCGGCGTCCGCCTTCCTCCCTCCACTTCTCTCCGGGGATGACCCTCCCGCTCGGCTCCGGGCAAAGGGAAGGGCTGGCCGCTCGACCTCAGGGCGCCCCTCCCCCGGCTGGCACTGCCCCATCTCTGCCCGTCCGTAGACGGATGCCGAGTATGTCCCACCAGCCCTACGTCAGCCTCCTCTCTGCCTCGCGGACCACCGAGCGCCTGCAGACCGTGCGGCGGGTTCCAGGTGGGGACGGAGACGCAGACAGGACACGCCTCGCGGCCTAGCAGAGGGGTGACCGTGGGCCAGGGCGAGCCCCACGGGCTCGGGGGCGAGCGGCCAGCTCAGCAGCGGGTCATCGGGGGCATGGTGCCGATCTTACTGGGATTCTTTCGAATTCCCTCATTCTTTTTCCTAATTGCAGTGGGTCAGATACGTTACATGGAGTTTCTAACATTGTAACTGTGAAGCCACACCGCGGTTTTAATTTAAATATGGCTTTGCGATGCTCCCAGCTCAGCATGCGACTATCGACTATCTGTTTCTCTCCCGAGAAAAGGGTCAGATTTTATTACTTGGGGTTCTCCACCTTAACTTACTACCAACTGACCCAAAAGCAAGCTGGAAAGGGCAGTGACGGGGTGAGTGACGGGCATCAGATGTCCCCAAGGGGCTTGGGGGGACGGCAGGTGTGCCCGCTCCGGACCCCGCTCCCCTTCACCCTCCTTTCCGAAGGTGCCGCCGCCTGAGGTCAGCGGACGGCTACGGCTCCGCGCGGCCTGCGCTGACTTCATGCAGCTCTGTGACCGGCAACGGGCGGCCCGGGCGGCGGTCCTCGGGGCTCTGCCCTGCCCCGCAGGCGCCCCGGTGCCCGTCACGAGCAGGGGCGCCGCCTGGACCGGGGGCTTTGTGGACGCGTGTGAAAGCACGGAGTCACCTGAGAAGTCGTATCTGATGAGACCCATCCAGCGCTTCTTCTCGCTGTCCTTGAGGACGTCCCCGTAGAAGCCGTAGCCCAGCAGGGACACCGAGTACCGCAGCAGCGCACGGCCGCGATGGACCGAGGACACGTCCATGGCCAGCGAGTCCCCTGCGGAGAGACGGTCCCCTTTCCAGCCCAGACTGCCTCCTCCGCCCCTCGACGGCACCGAGCGGGCACCCCGACCGTTAAGACTTGCGGCACACGGAATGTGGCCGCGGTGACGGTCTGCACGGGGGGCCCTGGGTCTCCTGGTCGTGATTCAGGTGACAGGATTTGACCACGATTTCCCTGACAGGTGTGGACACTGGTCTGCAGGCACGGGGGGCTGGACACGGGGGGCTGGTTCAGGGCCGCTGCTGGGAAATGGGAAGGGTTTGCCAGTGGTGGAGACGTGCCCACGGTCTAAGGAAACTGCGAATGGGCACGTCCGGGCCTCCGTCGTCAGGGACACAGAGGGAGCCTCGTGCTTGCCGGGCCGGGGCCGTGGCCGTCTGAGCAGCCTGGGCCGTCACCCCCGCCCTCGGGACTGAGCCCACAGAAGTGCCGTAAACACCGCTTGGGAGGGGTGTCTCGGGCGCCGCGGATTCGGGCCTGCGAAGCCCCGATGGGGGAGGGGCTGAGTCCTGAATGGAAGTGACAGCGGAGCACGGGTGTCGGGGACAGAGGGTCAGCCTGGCCGCACACAGGGACGCCGAGGCAGCTGGTGCCTGTGACCCCGGATGAGGGGCCCCAGAGGGCTCCGAGCAGCGTGTGTTTTTGAAGCCGCCCCCATGGCCGTGGGGGGACAGGACAAGATGGCAGGCGGCAGGGAGCGGCAGCGCGCAGAGCCCTGCTGGCGGGAGGGGACCTACCCACGATGATGTGCAGAGCCGATGTCTCCGCGTCATTCGTGCCAACCGTGGAAAAACACACGCAGTCCGTGGACCCTGAAGCAGGAGAGAGAAAAGGAAGCCTTCCCATCGTCACTGTCATTTAGAACCACAGGGTTTCCAGGCCCCCCCTCCTGCCTCGGAGGAGATATGGAAATAAGGACTAAACCCACTCCAGCTACAAAATGAACGTGGGAAATACTGAGGTTGATTCGTCACAAGTCCTGAGACTGGGGGCGCCTGGGGGGCTCAGTCGGTTGAGCCTCCAACTTCAGCTCAGGTCATGATCTCACAGTTCAAGAGTTCGAGCCCTGCGTCGGGCTCTGTGCTGACAGTTCGGAGCCTGGAGCTGCTTCAGATTCTGTCTCCCTTGTTCTCTGTCCCTCCCCTGCTCATGCTCTGTCTCTCTCAAGAATAAACATTTGAAAAAAATAAAGAATGAATGAATGAAGGAAACACCGAGACTGGCCTCCAGTAGGACTGGCTGGCTAGCCCCTCGTGGAGTCCGCAAAGCTGCTCCTGAACCCTGTCCCGGGGAGCAGAGCCCCTGAAAACCGTGGTGGCCGGCTCCATAGCCCAGGCTCTGTGATGTGTATGACCCCCCCCACCCCGACACACAGAACGCACCGCGGCCCATCCCTCAGTCACAGGGGCATGGCAGCGGTCACCTGACAGGAGGGGACCTCACTGGCCATGGACGTGCCTGGCTGCACACTGAGGGTGACCTCGGTGTGACCTCAAGGCACCCAGCCAGTGCCTGGGCCCCCAGGGCGGAGGGTGCGGCTCCAGCCTCCCTCGGTCTGCCCCAGTTCTAACTGGGCCATGATCCAGGTCACCGCTCCCAGCCTGAGCCCGCGGGGACTCTCCTGGGGCGCTCATTCATAACAGGCTCCTGAACCCCACCTTCCCGAGATCCTGGCTCAGCAGGTCCGGGATGGGGCTGGGCAACGAGAATTTTCACAGCCCGCAGAACAGCTGGACAAGCTGGCGGAGGGTTCCCGAGAACGAAGCGGTGACGGACCCGGACGGCACACTATCGCCACGGAGACCTCCCCCAGCGCAGACTGGGACCCACCAGGGAGGGACCCACGTTAATGGGCAGAGGGGCCCGGACGCCAGCAGGGTCCAGAGGCTCCGCCCCGGGGCCCCGGGACAATCTACAAGTCTCTCAATGCGTCTGGAAAGTTCCAGATTCCTGGCAGGTGGGTTGGATTGCAAGCACCCTCTGGTGTCTCTTCGAGAAACAGAATCTGGTCCAGTTTGTGATCTGAGTGGAGGCTCTTAGTTATTTAATCTAAGCTGACCTGTGGCTGCCGGGTGTTAGTAAGCTGTACAAACGCTGTATATTTTTCACACTTGTATTTTCCTTTCTTATCGATCTTCACCTACAGACTTCGGTGATACCTCATTCCAAAAATGAGCCAAGTGCACATTTTTAAATAACACTTAAGATTCCAGGGGTGACTAATCTTAAAATATTAAAAATCAGTATCGACAGCGTCCACGAAACACCACGTGGTCTCAGACTCTCCCTGTCCTCACTCATCGTTGGAACGAAGGGACTTGGATAATATACACGTTTCTGAGCGACCGAACTCTGAAGGAGCTAATTAATCTGAACCATGCTGTGAGGTAGTCCTTCACATCCCCAGAACTTTCCAGAACGTCCGCAGAGCCCACTCGCTCCCCTCGCGGGCCGAGGGCCCTGTTCGCTCTCCTGGCCCGCCGTCCTTCTCCGCGAGAGCCGACAAGACCCCCACACTCGCCGCAGCTGCAGGGACGGGACATATGCGGTCAGTGGGGGCTCCGCAGGGCCTCCAGGAAGGACGAAGCCGCCAGCGTGTGGCTTCCGTCCTGCACCACAGCCTGTCAGCTGAGGCCTCTGAGGCCTGTCCCTGTGTCCGGGCCTCCTGCACCGGGGTCACCCGCAGGGGGTCCCCACAGGGGAGCTCAGAGTCTGGAGAAGGAGCCTCACAGGGCTGGAAGGTCTGCAAGAGCCAGGACGTCCTCTAGAGAAACAACCAAGACGGGCCCCTGCTTCCCAGGCGTCCAGAGGCGACGCATCTAAGGAGGCGTGGGTGGGGCGTCCAGGTCCACGCCTGGGCCGGGCTGGGGGGTGGCCCCATTCCTGGAGTCAGAGTTCAATGCAAACACCTTCTGCCCGGGTGTAAGATGGACAGAGAGGTGCTTGTGCTCCAGGATTTAATCCTGGATCCTGCCATTGCCCTGGACGGGTGGGATGCACATTGTCTCTCGGTCCCCCGTGTCCTTTGGGCAAAGAGTGTGGCAGGTGAATGGGGCTTCTGATGGGGTTCAGGGACTGTTTCACTAAAAAGTCAGATTTTCAAAGGAGGTGATCGCTCAGCTTCCCCCCTGCCCAGGATCCTTCACGAGGCCACCGCCCCTCTGCGGGCACCGGCTACCTGCCCCTTTGTCCCCCACGGTCCCGCCTCCTGAGGACAGCACACCCGCAGCCAGGCCACTCCTGCCCAGAGCCGGCGCTGTCCTCACCACACTTCACCCGAAGGCCTCCCAGACCCCCGTCTGCAAGGGCGTGCCCCCCACCGCTCTGCTTTCTCCGTTGTTCACCCACGGTCCGCGTCCCCACGCCCCACGCGCCAGCCTCACTCACCCCTGCGCCACGGCCGGGCCGGGATGTCCGCGGCAAGAACACACGGGCACAGGCGGACCGGATGACGGCGGGAGGGACCCGGGCGCCGGCGGACGAGTCCACACACATGTCCCCGTCCTCACTCGTCCCCACAACACCAACCACTTCTTCCTTCTGACCTTCCCGTCAGCATGCCTACAGCGGCTCAGCCCTCGGGTCCGACCCAACTGCCCGGTGTCTCCTCGCCCATCTGCGTGGCCCGGGCTTTAACCGAGAGGAAGGCCCAGCGTCCGGCCGGAAACGCAAGGTCTGGCCAGCTCGGGGCCAGGACGTGGTTCTGGCGTCAGCTCCCCAGACCGAGCCGCATCCCCCCAGGGCCCCGCCGCGCAGCACGGAGGCAATGCCGGGAAGACGCCGGCGGGGGTGCCACCTTCTCGGTGGACTCGCTGACACCTCCCAATGCTCCAGTGGAAAGAGGCTGAGTTTATGGAACATCAGCATGGGACTCGGGGTGGCTGCAGCGGTGGCCCCCAGCACGCTCCGTCCCAGGACCCCCATCCGCCCCAAGGCTGCCCAACACCATCCAGACCCCCGTCCCGACTGCCCTCAGGGGCCCCAGGAGCGCTGACTCGGATCTCCATCAGAACCTTTGCTGGTCGCGGCCCCTCCCCAGGCTGCCAAGTCCAATGTCACCCTCTGTCACTCTCACTCCTCTGATTGTGCCCCAGCCCCAGCCGCCCACGGGGCCACCGGCCAAACCCCCAGCGTCCTCCCCGGGCCCCCAGCAACGCCGGCCTGAGCAGAGCGAGGGGGCTGGTCTTCGAGCCCACGCAGACGACACTGCCCAGCGGCCCTACAACTTCTTCCGCAGCGTCTCACCACACGGTCCCTGGGACCCGAGCCCCAAGCAGGGCCCTTGCCCAGGTGCCTCTGTTACCCTAGTCCTGGCACCCCTGCCCCACAGGCCCCCTCTCCTCGCACACAGCTCATCCCATCTGCCCCCCGCCCCAGCTGACCCTCGGCACAGCCACATCCGTGCTCAGCTGGGCCCTGCCTGTCCCCTCTCAGAACGGCCTGACCTCCGGGCAGAGAGAAGCCGTCCCTGACCCGGGTTCCCTGCAGCGCCCACGCTTCCCTGGGTGCTGGGGTCTTCTCCGCGGGCACAGGCCATGCCCATCGGGTTCTCCACTGCACCCCAAGGTCCAGAGGGCACAGAGCCGGCTTCGGTCGGTCCTCACACGCCCCGATGCAGCCACGTGGGCTCCCACACTCCCTGTGAAGGTTCAGAGCCTGGAGGTTTAAGCATCAGAGCTACTGCAGGCAAGTGGTGATCAAAGACATTGAGGGAAAGTGGTTCAGCACATGGACACGTAAAATCCACGAAGTCTGGGGCAGACCACGTTCAAAGCCCAAAGACAGAGGCCTGACCTGGGAAAACAGCTGAGATTCGGGCCAACCAAGAATAAAGACGTTTAACGTGCAAACACTGTCAGTCGGGAAAAGACAGGCCTTGTCCTGACTGTGGGGTGGGGCAGAGAGGCCTGGGCTCCCGCGGGGCGTGCCCTCCTGGGCGACCTTGAGAGCCCTCATCTGGGGATGATGGTGGCCCCTCCCTCACAGAGAAGTCAGGACAACAGAATCACATGACACGTGACGTGGGCACGGTGCCCAGAGCCTGGCCCGCCGCCAGCCTGTCAGTGCGGACACACGGGGTGGGGACACAGAGCGGGGACACAGGGCGGGACACAGGGCGCAGGGCAGAAGGTGCCTCATCCCCGTGGCCTTGTTTGCAAGCCTCGAACCCACAATGCCCAGCCTTTGCTTAGCACTGTGGTTTGTCAATGAACTGGGCACTTCCTAGAAAGGCTGAAAACCCGCTGAGCCGTGTCTCAGGACACAGCCCGGGGGCCCCAAGGGATTCACAGGCACCAGCCCCCATCTTCCTGGTCCCGGTGTGCAGGCTCCCCTTCCCCCAACCCCAGCACCCCCAGGTCTGGGCTGCAAGCCGCTTCTAGAAGACCGTCTGCTTTTGGGGGTCCCTTCCTCCTCGGTTGTGCTCTGGGGTCCCGCTGCCCCTCAGGTCCCCCGCCCCCTCCCCCTGCCAACTGGCAGTCTTTTGAGGGTGGACGGTCCCCAGCTGCTCGGCGCCCGTGGGAAGCAGACGTCGGGGGAAGCCGGGACCCGTCAGCGGTCCTTTCCTCGGCCATCGACCGTGTGTCGACAAGGTCTGCCCCGTGTGCTGGTAAAACCTCCAGATCCGTGAGGGAACGAGCCGGAAGGAAGCTCGACACCCCCAGGACAGGGACGGGGACAGGGACGCCCTACCTGCGGGGATGATGCCGATCCGGAGCGGGCTGGGCACCAGGGCTGCCCGGGGCTGGTTCTGGTCCACGCCGGCATTCCTCTGCGTCCTGCCGATCAGGCCGTGCAAGACCTCGCTGAACATGCCATCGCCACCAACACAGACGATCCTGCAGGGGACACGGGCGTGAGGGCCCCTCCGCTGTCCCCGAAACACCATGCTCTCTGCTGTTCGTCGTGGGGGTCCCCTGGGGGCAGGCAGCTGACACCCACCCGGTCCTACACACATTCCCTCAGCGGGATCTCCCCCCCATGCCCGGTGCGGCCACGGGAGACCGTGAAGGGCGGGGCTGGGACCCAGCCCAAGGGCAGCCCTCGGCCCGCTCCTCAGAGAAGGCCCTCTTCCGTGGCCCGGAAGCCTGGTGCCTCCCTTGAGGCCAAGCTGCTAAAACATGAGCAGACAGCACAGACCTCTGGCTGACCAAGGCCTCCCCACCCAGCAGACGGCCTGGAGGCTGGAAGGTGGCCCCGCTTCCCGAAGCTCCCTGCTGTCCCCAGAGCCATCCCCTGCCCTGCCCCTCCTGTCCTCCCGGGGAGGCTGGCCGCCGGCTGCCGTGTGGCTCCTGACTTCCCAGACCTCTCTTCCGGGTCACCCTTCACACCCCCGATGTCCCGGGGGCGCCTGCCCACCGGAAACCCCAGCTCTGCTTCTCGGCGGCCCCGGACAGAGGCATCCCGACGGGGGACTCCACTGCGAGACAGGTCATCACTGGGGCGGTGCAGAGCACACCCAGCCCTGGAGTCAACCCCTCCCTGCCCCCGACCTTCCTGCTCTGGACTTGCGGGGCCGACGCGTCCAGGGGGGCCCGTGGCTCAGCGGACCCCCCCCCCCCCCCCACCGGCTGCACCACGGTCTCCAAACCCACTTCACCCGGTCTCCTGGCTTGGTGACGTCACCGTCACTCGGGCCAGGAGTCCCGTGTCTTCTGCACGGTCAGTCACCGGGACCACGTGTCCTGGAGACCAGCCCTCCGTGTGTGCCTCTCTGCCACAGTCCAACGGGCTCCGCCCACAGAGCACAAGCTCCCTCGGCCTCCCGAGTCCATCCCGCCGCCTCAGCTTTCCAAAGGACCTTTCCAGAACTCCTGACCCTGCAGCCTGTCTGTGAGCTCCCGTGTCCTCACCGCCTTTCCCCGGGGCTCCTGTGCTCGTTCCCCGAGCACCTGTCACAGGCCAGGGCTGGGCCAGGGCTGGGGGACGGCGGAGCGTGGGGTCCAGGATGCCGGCCCTCCAGGGGCTGACACCCCAGCGGGGACGTGGCGCAGACGCGATACCGCACGAGGGACCGGCAAGGAGAGCGCAGGGCCCTCCCGTGACACCAGCCGCCCGCGCGCCACCAGGGCCGACCAGGAGCAGAGAGCAGATGCCACACCGGGGTGGGGGTGGGGGGCGGCCGAGCAGGGACCCGGACTCCGAGAGAGGGTGAGGAGCGGCTCGGGACCCGAGACCAGACAGTTCACAGAGAGCTGAGGGGAGGCAGGTCCAGGCGCCCTCCGGGAGATAATGGGACAGGGGCTGGGGCTTCGGTGTCTGACTCCTGATCTCGGCTCAGGTCATGATCTCACAGTTTTTGAGTTCGAGCCCCGCGGTGGGCTCTGTGGGGACAGCTCTGAGCCTGCGGGTGTCCCCACCCCTCTCTCGTTCTTTAAAAAAAAGAAAAAAGAAATAATGGGGCAGCTGGGGGGGCCCGAAGTGGGGACAGACGGGTCAGAGCGCTTCCCGGTGTCTCCCCAGGTTTTGCTTCTGTAAGAGAATATCCTTGTTTTTAGGAAACAGGCAGCGAGACACTTAGACAGAAGGAGACAACGCCTATCCATCCTTTCCCATGACCTGGGGAGGTCGCCCTGCACAGGCAGGTGGCTACGACCGAGGCGGACGGCGTCTGTGGGTGTCTCCCCGCCGCAGAAGAAGGTGCGGCGGACGTTTTCTGCAGTTTCTAATTTTCTACGAGAAGCAGGTTTACTCTGACGATTAGGAGACGCGGCGAGGGCAGGGAGCGAGGGGAAGTAGACACCAGGTCTGGTCAGCGTTTACTCCGAATCGGGTGCACAGAGTCTTACTCACCCGTCATATTTGTCTATGTTGATCTCGTACAAGCTCTCCTTGGCCTGATTCGCACGTTCGGTAACTAGAGGGAAAGACAGCGTTTCATCGTTCCGTTTACCTTCAAACCCGAGAGTCTGGTCAACACAAGAGGCACACAAACTATTCTTGTAAGATGAGGTCCTACAGCACCCCCAGGGGGTGGGGAGGGACGCGGAGCCCGGGGGAGGCGGCTCTCGCTCGGCACGCATCCTATGGGGCGTGAGGGGTGGAAGGCCACCTTCCTGGCATCTAATTGCCAACAAATGGTAACTTTTTGGAAAGACACTACATGTTCTATTTTATAGTTTTTCCTTATTATCCAAGTTAGTTTAACATTTTAGAAAATACGAAGATATACAAAAAAACAAGAAAAGGCCAGCCCAGCCTGTACACTCAACGTGGGACACGCAGACGCGATAGAAATTCCGCCTGCACGTGGCCTCGTGACTCTGGGGCTCCTGGCCCTTTATCACAACCGCTTTCTCACGGGAGACGTTCTCCGTAAAGACCACGTTAAAGGTCCGCGTGCGGTCCCTTCCGCCTTGCCGCGCTGGGGCAGCGGCATTCAGGCGGTTTCCGTGCGTCCCGCGCACGTGTGCACATCCGTGCGTCTGGCTGCCGTCCTGCGGGAGGTCCGGAAAACCGGAATCCTGACTGACCCCCCGATTTGTAAGGGTCTTCGCCCACGCTGCCAGTGGCTCTTCAATAAGCGTGTTCAGACCCAGAGCGCGGGGCCCGGGGAGGAGAAAACGGGCTCCCGCCCCCGTGCAGTGCTGAGAAGCCGGACACCTTCGGCCGCAGCCACGGCTCACGGTGTCGCTGCCGGTGAGAGGCCTTCTCAGCCTTATCGAGTCCCTCGCCTCTCTTCTCACAAGAGTTTCCTGTCCGGATCCTGACCCCTTCATCCTCCCAGTGTGCGTCTCGAGCGCTGTCTATGCTAAGACTCGGCTAGGAAGGGACACATGCTTTGTTTTGTACTGTTCTCGTTCTGGTATAGAAAACGACACACGTTACTTTGTTCAAAACCATCTCGGAAGATAAAAATCTTGTCTCACGACCCTTCTCGAATCCTTCTCAAACACGCCTGCGTGTGTAACAGAGAATCCACACCTTACCAATGACTTCGGTGGTGATGGAGGCCAAGGTGAACAGCGGCGCCACCTTCCTCTCATAGGTCCTCTTGCCTTGTCCTTTCCCTCCGAACGGGTTGATAAACACGAGTAAGTGCTTTGGTCTGGACGCTACGAGACAACGACAGTGTGCCGGTCACACTGGGTGCAGCAGACCGTCCCTCCGAGGTACCGTTACTGAACACAAACCACGGTGGTCTGAGAACTCTGCTCAGTATCGTCTGGTGAGTATTTTTAAGTTAAAGAGCAGCACGAAAGGGCCTCCTAACCCACAAGCAGAGGGAAGTGCCAGCCCAGGAGAATGGGCAGCAGCTCCGCACATCTGCCAGGGGGCCCAGAAGCCCCGAGAGCTCAGGATTCTGGAAGGTAGTGGCAGCCTGGCCTTTGTCATGCTCAGGACGGGGGTGGGGGGGGGTCTGCAGAGAATAAGAAGAAACAGACCCACAGAGCAGAGCGCCAGAGAGACAGACGGAGGGCCAGGCACAGACAGAGCCTGGCATGTAGTCCAGAGAGATGGACAGATCACGAGACACAGACAGGCCCCCAGTCCCTGGGTCCAGGCCCGTCCCGAGGACCTTCCCGCCTAGGTCACACCTATGTTCTTACAACAACTCCCACATTGCTGTTGGGGTCAGTTCAAATTGATTCTGATACTTAAAAACCCAACTTCACTAACAAATCAAAGTAGCAAGAAAGCGTACATACCCCAAAACCCTGAAAAGCTACGTCCCCCCACAATCCTGCTCACAAATGTTCACAACAGGGCCGTTCACGACAGCTCGGGGCAGAAACACCCCAAACGCCAGCCGGGGTCCAGCCACACAGCCGAATGCTGCTCAGCAATAAAAAGGCGCGGCCTACTGGTATACCCGCCGACGCGGCCACGCCCCGACCCCGTAGGCCGAGCGCCCGCAGCCCTGCTCGAAAGGCCCGTCGCACGACTCCATTCAGGTGGTGATGGTCTCTGCACTGACGGGAAGGATCGTCAGAGTAGCTCTGGGGTGGCGTGCGCCTCCCAGGGAGGCTCGGGGCTTCACGGCTGCCTGTGTGTGTGGGTCAGCACCCCTGACTGAAACTCACGATCCGTCCATTTCGCCGCCCGGAAGTCCCGCTCAGAACTATAAACAGATGTTCTTCTCTAATTAATGAGGCGCCGGCTGGAGTGTTCAAAGGTGAAGCACCCACACTGTCACTGACCCGGAAACTGAGCCAAGAGCAGATTAACTACTGGGCAGACACAGGGACCCTGACAAAGCAAACACAGCACCGTTAGCCACTGGAATCCAGGCGGCGGGTGTGTGGCGTGTTTGCTGCGTTCTTGCAAATTCTCCTTTCCGTCTGCTTGATAATCATAATAAAACACTGCGGAGGAAATACACAGTAGAGAACATCAACAAAGCCAAACGTTGATTCTTTGAAGAGATTCATAAAATTGATAAATTCCCTAATAAAGCTGATGAAGAAAAAGGGAGAAGCAATAAACTACTAATTATCAGGAATGAAAAAGGGGACATTATTCCAGAATCTGCACATATTACCGGGAAAGTGAAAGGATTATTAGTAAATTTATAAATTTGGGCAAATAGACACATTTTCTCAGAAAATACAATTGACCAAAGCTGGCAGAAGCAATAGATAAATGTGAATAGTCTGATATTTAATAATGAAACCAAAGTCATTAATGAAAACCTTCTCCCAAAGAAAACCCAGGCCCAGAGGGTCTCACCAGTGAATGTTTCCAAGTATTTAGGGAAGACCGTAGTTCCCAGCGTCACACAGACTCTTGCAAAAGAAGGACAGAGCACCTCCCAGCTCCCCACAAGGGGCCACCAATGCCTGACAGCAAACCAGACAAGGACGCGGTCAGAGGGGAGGAAAGGGTCGATGCCTGCCCGAGCCGCGGTGTAGAAATCCTAAACCAACATCAGCAAGTCAACTCCAGAAATAAATATAAAGAGTAACATGTCATGACCAAGTTGGATTTCACAGGAACACAAAGACTTTTATACAAAGAGAAACCAACGTGTGCACTTGAAAGGGAGACAGCCACACAAGTGCTCCAACAGATGCCAGAAGAGCACCCATCAGATTTATCAGCCAGCCATGGCTGAAGGAAAAACAAACTCTTAAAACAAGAAAGTCAGAAAGAACCTCCTTAATATGTTTTTACCTACTTTTAATTATTTTTAATTTTTAGTTTTTAAGAAATCTCTACACCCAACGTGGGGCTCAAACTCAGCCCTGAGATCAGGAGTTGCCCGCTTGGCCACTGAGCCAGCCAGGTGCCCTCTTAATATGTTTTTTAAAAAATCTATGAAAAACCTAAGAAACATCATTCTTGACAGTGAAATGTTGGAATCTGCCCCTTGAGGGCAGGACTGAGAGGATGCCCCCATGCCGAGATCCACACCAGGGCCACAGTGTAAGGAAGAGAAATAAAAGGCATGAGAACCAAGACGAAAAGAGAAGATCATTACTTACAACTGACATGGCTGTGTTTAAAGAAAATCCAAAAGAATCACCAACTTATTAAAAAGAACGTCACTGGATGCAAACTGGAATCCCATTCAAGCTCTGCACACATGTGCTAAGGTCGTGGAGAACAACATGGCGCCAGGGAGGGACGCCCCCCCACCCCGACAGCCTGGGGAGGAGCAGGTGCCTCTGTTTAAGTAAACCTTAGCCAATCACCTAATAACACACACACAAACCGATTCCAAGTGGATTGCAGGTCTACATGTGAAAGGTGAAACAAGACTTTGGGGAGAAAATATCTCCATGGCCCTGGAGTAGACAAAGATGTCAAATAGGACCCAAACTAACACAGAGCAAAACAAATGTTAAAATGAAGAATGTCTGGGGTGCCCGGGTAGCTCAGTCTGTTAACCGTCCGACTCTTGACCTTGGCTCAGGTCTCGATCTCACGGTTCATGAGTTCGAGCCCCACGCTGGGCTCCATGTGGGATGAGGCCTACTTAAAAAAAGAAAAAAAACCCAGAAGGATGTCTGCACATCAACAGACACCAGTGAGAGTAAAAAGACAAGCCACAAAATGAGAGAAGGTATCAGTAATTCATAAACCCAATGGAAGAACTGGATCCATGATGTACAGAAAATATCTACGTAACATTAAGAAAGGACAGACACCCAAAAGAAAAGTGGACAAAAGACCTGGACAGACTCCTTATGAAAGGGGATTTCCAAGTGGCCCAGAAACACATCTCAACCTCATCAGCTATCAGGGAATGTGAATTAATCCCATTATGCAAGACTACTAACACCCACCAAAACAGCTACGGTATTAGGGTGTGGACAAGATCAGGGCAGCCAGGACTGCGACACGCTGCCGGTGGGGGGGCCGCAGCCTGTGCTGAGGTGAACACGCGCCCGGGCGCCGCGCCGCCAGCTCCACTGCCCTGGGCCGCAGCCAGCAGAAAGGCACAAGACACGAACCAGCACGTTCAGAAGGTACAGGAGCTCCCCCAGCGACCGGCCACGGTGAAGTAAGTGGTGGGACACGGAGGGCCTCGCCACCGAGAGAACGAGCGGGGACCCCGCACACAGCGCGGGGAAGCCGCACAAGCTGACGCTGGGCCAGAAAGCCCGCCGCGGGGCTCGCAGAGTGACGTGACTCGTCAGCTGAATCCGGCGTTGAGAAGCCAGCCCGTGATCACCCGGGGGGGGGGGGGGGCTCCCCTGCAGGAGGCCCGGGAGCCCCCAGGGGCTGGCCACGTTCTGTTTCTGGATGTGGGGCCGGGTACTCGGGCCGCGGGTTGTGTGAGAGCTCAGGGTCTGGGGGCTTCCCTGCGTCTACGCTACTTAGAGCAGATGGACGCGAAGGGCTGAAGTAACAGAGCCCGGGAACTGCCGTCGGAGCCAGAAGCCTGCGCGGGCGTACAGCTGTGCGCTCCTGCCCGCCGCGCAGATCGCCCCCGCCGTCCCACCGGGCGCAGGCTCCGCGCGGTCCTCTCCGGAGTCCGAACCTACAGGAAAGCCCGCAGAGGAACCGGAGGGAGGCGGGGAGGGGAGGAGTGAGGACCAGCGGGAAGGGTCCGGAGAGAGGGCGGCGGCCACAGTGGCGGCAGACAGACGGGGGCGATTTCCCGCACGGACGCCCGCAGCGGGACAGGGCCCTCGGGCTGGGAGATGCGAGGTGGCCTCGGGGGTCACTCGCCCGGCAGCGGGTAAGGAACGTCCTGTCCCGCAGGATTAGACGGCGGGATGCGGAAGCGCAAATAAGCAAGTGCGCCTTTCCGCGCGAGGACGTCTCTCTGGAGCCGAAAGGCAGGCAACACCGTCTTCAATAAGTTATTTCACTTCTTTGATCCAGATGCCAAAGGAATTAAAGACAGAAAACGAACCTACCCACACACGCTTTCTATTCTACAGCAAAAGGAAGCCTGTACTGAGCTCGCAAAATTACGAATTAAGATAACCAAACAGCACAAAATGGGGTTCCAGGCAGAGGGTGATGAGCTGACGCCTCACATTCTCTGGGGCGACAGACAGACTCGGGGCACAGGCGCACCCCCACGAACCTGACTCCGTCCCCACATTGACCGGGAACGCCCCACGGACCTGACTCCGTCCCCACATTGACCGGGAACGTAGCAATTCCCATCCCCACTTCCCAGAGAGAGAGACCGAGGCTGGGCGGGCCCAGGGGCTGACCCCCTACCCCCACCCCGGCTCACAGCTGGTCAGGAAGGCGCCCTGGCCGTGGAAGGCCGTGCTCAGGGCAGCGCACGATGACCGGTCAAGGTCCAAGCCACGCCGGTTCACCAGTGCGCTTGGTTACGGGAAGGTGTGCCAAGGGCAGGGAGGCCGTGCAGGTCGGGGTCGGCGCAGAGCCCCGCCCCCACGCCTCGCTCGGAGCCCCGCCCCCACGCCTCGCTCGGAGCCCCGCCCCCACGCCTCGCTCGGAGCCCCGCCCCCACGCACTCAGCTTCTCCAGCAGCTCCCGCAGCGTCCGCAGCCACAAGTGACACAGCGGCTCCTCGGCACAGCAGAAGGTCACCTGCGCCCACCTCCAGCGGTGACGTCGGGCCCTCTTCACGCAGTGCACTGCAGGGACAGAGGGCGCGGCGGGTCAGGGGGCTGAGCGCAGCCCCGCGCCCCACGCACCCCGGCCGCAGGGCCCCCGCGCCGCCCCCGCCTCCTGGCCATCGGGAAAAAGGCCTCTATTTCTCGGTTCTTTTCACCCATGTTAAAAAACAAAGAAAGTATAAGGTGATCAAAACACTAATCAAAAGTAGATCTTGGGGAAATTACATGAAGCAGTTTCTACAGGATAAGGCAAAGAAACAGCCGTCCCGCCATCCGCGCAGGCGCCGGGGATGCGGGAGGGGCTCGGCTCCTCACCCGTGAAAGCGAAGGGCTTCTCCATCTTCTGCCATTTTCCGCTGCCGGAGAGTCCGCCGTGGACGTCCGTTTCCTCGACGGTGATGATCTCAGAGACGGGCACGGAGCAGGCATCTGCAAAGACCACACGGGCACATCCCACGGTTTCACGGAGTTCACACAGTTCACACGAACACGCGAGTCCCCCCCCAAACTCGGAGAACGCTCCGCTTCCACACTCTAATCAGAAAGCCAGAGTAAAGAAAAGAGCCGCCTTGTAGGTTTTACATCAGAGCTGAGTCACCGCGGGGAAGTCACCGTTATTAGGGGCTGGGACGTGTAACCCGGCAGAGCCACCGAGCAGCGACTGCCGGCTTTTCAAGTGATTGGCTCCGCTGACTTCCCAGGCCAGAGACTCTGCTAAATTCGGGGAGACACAGGGTCTGTCCTTAGTCTGGCCCAGAAGTTCAAGTGGGAAGGAAGCACGTGGTAAGATCCAGGATACCAGGGTACCCGGAGGGTCAGGGCCCCACCGGGGGGAGGGCGGGGGCTCTGGAAAGGCCTGAGGGGTCCAGTCAGGTGCGCGAGGGGGGCCCCTGGATGGACCTGGGGAGGCCCACACGGATGCTGTCCACCGAGGGAAACCCAGGAGGGGGCCGCCTGGCCCCGACGCCCGAGGTCTGTGCTGGATGGCAGGGCCCCCAGGTAAGGGCCCCGCACGGCGGACGGGACGCAGTGGGGGTGGGGGGAGCAGGGGCGACAACACCAGAGCCGGGGGGCCTGGGAGGCCAAGACCCGGGACAGCAGCCCTGGCCTGAGCAGCCTCTCTTCCGGAAGCTCGTCCGTGAACTGCTGCTGAGATTCACGATCTGTTTTCACAAACAAGGACATTACCATCACCTGCGGTCCGGCCCCCGCGCGGCTCGGAGCCCAGCGGTCCGGCCAAAGCGCTGCAGCGTCTCTAACGGGTACGTGAGCGGCTGCTCGGACGCCCCGGCACCTCCATGCCGCTGCGAAGTCCATGCCCTTGGGGACCAGGGCATAAGACCCGGGGAGGCAGCATCCGGATGGGTGTGGGCCCCTTGAGAGGCTGTGGGGGGCTGGCAGGGCCGGTCCCCAGGGGGTTCAGAGTGGCCGGGACCATGGGGAAGCGGCACTCCTCAGAGGAACAGAAGTGGGGCCTCTGAGGGCGGCGTGGGCTCGGGGTGCCTGCCAGGGCCCGCTCCCGGGCACCGGGCGTCAGTGGGGGCGGCTCAGGGCACTGCCCTCCGTGAAGCCCGTTGCCCTGGCCTCCCTGCAGGGCACCTGTGCTCACCCTCCCTCGGGCAGAAGCGGCGCTTCTCTCCTCCCCCTCCCTGCTCCCCCCTGCTTGTGTTCACTCTCTCTAAAAAAAATAAAAATAAAAAAAAATAAACTAAAAAAAACAAAAAACTTTTGAGTGAAATAGGCTTCTGGGATAGACAGATATCTCCAAAGGACAGGAAGATTCTGGAAACCACAAAACTTCCCCAGACCAGGGCTTCTCACGGGCCGTCCTGGGCTGGCTTTAGCAGCATCCTTGAGCTCCACCCGGGGATGCCAGGGGTGCCCCAACATGCCAGACGTGAGACAGTGTGTCCTGGGGTCACAGGCACCAGGCAGAGAACCCGTGCCTTGGGGCATCGACGCGCTTAGCAAGCAGTTCTTCAAGCAGAAATACAGGAGACGAAGGCCGGTGTTGGGAGCGCAGGGGCCACGCAGGGGCCTCGCAGGGGACACACAGGGGACATGCAGGGGCCACCGAGCACTCTCCTACATCACAGACCCCGTGGCGTCCCAGTATCCGGGGGGCCACACACCCAACCTTCTAAATCCAAACCCAGCTTTTCTACTGTGCCGCCCCTTTCTGGAAACTTCCTTCCCTGCCGTGTCCCCGAGCGGGTGAAGCCTGCCCCGAGCTATGCTCACCTGGCCAGCCACCTGGGACCCAGGAGCCCTGCCTGACCCCCTCTCTGCCCCGCAGTGGCCCCCAGCCTGGCCCCCTGGACCCCGGAGAGCGCGAAGACGCAGACGTGACCGTGGCACTGCGGTCCTCGCTGGCTTCTCCCACCACGTCGGGGCCACGTTCAGACACCCTGCCGCTCACCGTGCAGGTCACTTCAACCCCGTGGGCTGGGGTGCAGTTGGGGGCCCCCACCCCCCCGGACCCCATTCGCATCCCGCGCCCCACGCCGCCCCGAGGCGGCACATGCGCAGAGCGGCTGCTGGGGTCCATGAGCACAGATCCTCCGACGGAGGCTGAGACTTTCGCCCGAAGTCCAGCCAGGCCATCAAAGAGCCTCGCGGAAACACCCGGGCGGCGCTGGTCTGGCTCACGAGGCCTCCCTGCTGCGCTAAGCGCCACCTGACCCCATCTCTCCGCCAGCGATGTTTAGAAACGCCTGAGACGGGAAAGGAAGTCACCCGGGAGAGCGTGGCCCCCCAGCAGGACTCGGATCACACCGGGAGCCAAGGCTGCTCCCCAGCTGGGCCGATGGCACACCGGGTCCTCCCTGCCCTACTCCCTGGAGGCGGGGGGACACAGCGACCGACAGGGGCCACCACGTCTCCGCGTGCGCTCAGGTGAGGCCATGCAGAAATCTGAAGCCCCTGGGTCCACCGGGACAGCGGCACGTCCCAGCTCAGGGATGGTTCCCATAGCCGGTGCCAGGGCGGGAGGTCCCCTAATGTGATTAGAGAGAACAGCTGAATGATCAAGTGTCCGCGTGCCACCTGATACCTCCTGGCCGCCGGCCAACACCGCCCACCTGCCCAGCCTTCCCTGGGCTCCTCAGGCTCCGTGGGAACCGTCTCCAGGCTGTGTGTGTGTGTGTGTGTGTGTAGGGCTGGGAGGGGAGGGGGCTGGAGGCCATGCTGCACACAACAGCCTGCTCCCCTCATCCCCTGACCCCTGGCCCTCACTGTCCACCTGCTCTCCATCCCGGGGGACAGAGCTGGGCTGTCACACGGACACGTGTTCGGTGGGTCACCCTGTGGCTTTGGCTACCTAGTGCCGCCAGCCCAGCTCGGTCCCCCTCACCGCGCTAAAGCCTCCCCAGACCTCCTGACCTTGCCTAAGCTCACACCCACGTGCTTCAGGCGGTAACAGAACGTTCCACAAAACCATCCAGAAAACCTACCCACTCCCGATGGCTTGGGCATAACTTCCTGTCTCCCCACACTGAGCTTCCCAGGAGCATGCTGCTAGGCCGCCGGACAGGAGAAGTTTCCAACAGAGGAGGCGCTGTCCCCGGCTAGTGCAGCGTCCGCGTCCCAGACGCGTCCTGGGGACCCCTGAGCTCAGTGCCACAAGGCAGCAACGCAGAAGCTGGCATCTGAAAAGGCGTTTCCAGCCTGCAGGGTGAGTCCGTGAGGCTCTGAGACCCTGCATCCATCATGGGCTCGGCGCAGTCAACACCCTGAGCGGCGAGAACGTTCCAGAAAGAAGCTTCTGTCAGGCGGGTCCACAGAAAGCACGCCACGTGACACCTGACATGTGGCCGGCAGCCAGGCTGGTTCCAGACCTGCCTGTACCTGCCGCCCCCCCCCCCCCACTGGGAGCTCCGGAAACCTCCCCCCCCCCCGGGGGGACGGGCTTGGTGCGAACACCGTCCGGTCCCGTCTGGTCCCCGGGAGGCTGGGCTCGGGACCCGGCAGACGCAGACTGTGTCACTGCCCTGCAGACACTGCAGACTCTGAGAAACAGGTGTTGCAGTAACGCTGGTCATAAACAAAGAACTAAAGAGATGCTGTTTATTCACAACAGACTCTCTCCCCGCGGAGCGGCACGTGTTACTTCCGGAGCGAGAGTGTGTTTGAAAAACTCAAAGTACAGAAAGAGCCGTTTGTGTTCCGAGAGTGAAGTGGAGAGGTGTGGGTGACGGGTCCTTACATCCACATGGTCACCGTGAGTTCGTGGGCACGGGGCCGCGCCGGCGTCGAGGAGACGGCTAAGAAACATCAGCTGAAGGAAATCGCGATGTGCTGAAAACACACGGGTGTTGTTACGAATGTTCTCTTCCTGTCACCCTCCCCCCGCCCGGGACGTGAAATGACCAATCAGCACGGTATTGCCAGGACATGTGCGACCAAAGTCTAGTTTGGCGTCACGCCGCTAACATCTGGAACTGAAATTTTAAGTGGCATCAACTTTTGCTGTGCTGAAAAACTGGGCAAATTCAAAATAAAACAAAATACGGAAGAGGCACATTTTCAACTAAATTAGAAAAAGAAAACCATACAATTTGAATGTCTATTTGATATTTTTGTTTTATGCCATCGAACACTTTATACACCGATCTCAGGACACGACAGTCACTCCGACGGTCCGCTTCTCCGGTGATCGATCCTGCCGCTGGCCCAGCTCGCTGCCAACTCCGAGGTGGCACGGAATGAATTTGTGAGGTTTTCCTGGCATGCACAGCCCTCCCCCAGCGTGCTGAGGGCACAGAGCAGCGCGGCTCACACTCACACGGAGACTCCTCCGTCCTCAGTGAGGCCCCAGACGCGAGCACACACACGCACTTCACGCCGGGCACACACACCACACATCACACCAGGCACGCACACTCACACACACACACACCCTGCACACTCACATCACACCTGACACACCCCCCCACCCACCTCCCCGCCTCCCCCCGGGTCTCCCACTTCCCAGCCCAAACACCACGTCCCCAGGGAGCCCCCTCCCTCGTCCGTGCACGCCCTGCCCATGGTCACTGCGGGCGCGCACGCACACACACACACGCGCGTGCAGTCATTTCTTGCCCCCCACCAGGTCACAGCTCCTCGAGGACGGCCCTGCCTGCTGCCCCCACGGGTCATCACCTCACGGGCCCAGCGCCGTCGTGCTGTGTGACGCTGGTGTGCTGGCTTCACGCCAGGAGGCCCGGCGACACGGCAGCGGGCCCGGCGGTTTGCGGGTGCAGGTGTGTAAATGTGCACGTGCGTGTGTCCTCACAGCAGCTCAGAGGGTAAACACAGACGGACTCAGCAGGCGCTTCGCACGGGACCCGTCTGGTCACAGACGGCGAGCGGCCGGCCCAGCGCCAGCCGGGACAGGTCCATGGAAACACGGGCCTCTGAGCCGCCTCCCCTCCGCCACCCGGTCCCGAAGGGCCCCCCAACCCCGGGCCCGGCCCAGGCCGCGAGGGGTGCACGCGAGCAGCCACAACGCTCAGAAATCGGCGCGAGGACTTTCTGTTAAACAGCGAAGAAGTGGCCAAGGGCAGCAGCTCTGTCTGGATCCTTCATTCCGGGGACTTGCACGTTTACAAGACCGTCCTTACAGATGTCACGCTAGGGTAGGGCACCTTGTCAGGCTTTGCAGGTTTTATAAATAATCCTTCTCCTCAGGACGCAGCTCCCGTGACCCAGAGGCTGCTGGCTGCCACTCGGCCCCCCATGCACCCCGTCGGCCCTTGGCCGGACTCCGACGGCCACCTCCGTGCGTTCAGTCCTTCGGGACGTCTTCTAATAACATTTCAAGGCCATTTCAACAGCCACTGGTCCTGGTTCAAATATTACAATTATTACAAACTCAAAAAATGTTCTCATGCAATAAAGTCCTTTCCCCAAATGGCCTGAAATGTTGCAACCAAATCCCGGCTGAAAGGTTGGGCGCTTTGCCGACAAGGGATACGATTCCCCTGTGCGTCCCTTCACAGGGACGATGGCCTTGGTGACTGGCCCTCCCGTGAGGGCGATGACCGAATGGCCACCACATTCCAGAAGCGTCCTAGGCGATGCCCGGGAGACCACCTGCCCTGTAGCCTGTGGGCAGGGCCCCCGTGGACAGCCGCCAGGGCTCTGCCCTCTGTGAGCTCCCCTGCCAGGTCTGTTCTGTTCCGAGGTGCGGGCCGTGACCCGCTCCCTGGGTCCACTCCACAGTCACGACCACGAGGAGACACCGTGCCTGGTGCCAATCGGCTGTGCCGTCCCAAGTTCCTGGAAGGAACTGAGCGCACGCAGCCTCACACCCAACGGGAGGGGGACTTCGTGTGTGTGTGACCAGGGTGGCCCACGTGTGTGAACACGAGTGCACACACACACACACATGAACGGGGCGGTTGTGCGGTTGGGGCGTGCCGCTCAGCAGGGCCCCCACAGACCCCTAGGAGGCCGATGAGGAGCCAGAACAGAAGCAAGTTCACAACCAAGGACACCAAGGGCATAGCCGGAGGTCCTGGGTAAAGTCTGAGCCTTCCATGTGCTCGGGAGGCAGTGACCTGGAGGCCGAGAGGAGTCAGGGCCCGTGAGCCCCCACGTGCCCACCCTGAGGAGCCCGCGCAACAGGGGCCGCCCGGGGGCACCCGCACCAGGAGGTCCGAGCGGGGGGCACCTGTGCCGACGCCCTGCGCGGCCGTGCGCGGCGGGAACGCTCTCGGCCCTCGTTTGCTGGAGGAACCTGAGCTCCAGAGCAGGGTGTCAGCCGCCGCTGCCACAGGGACCCAGGAACGCCACACAGACGCGCGGCCGCCGCCCTTGGCCCACCCCCAGCCACGTCCAGGTCCGCACGCGCTCTCTGACCGGTCCGACGTCACGTCCACACCTGCACGGTGCCTCCCGACGGCGCGGCCCACCCCGAGGGCTGGGGGCAACCCCGCTCCGCTCCGGCTGGGACCGGCCCTCCAGGGGGCATGGACAGCGCTTGCCCGGTGCCTGTGCCCCGTCCCCTCGGCCGCTCCCCGGCGCCTGCTGCACTGTGAAAGCGGGAGCTGGGAAGGGCCTGCTGGTGCCTCCAGGTAAGTCGCGCCCAGGGTCACTCCGTGTCACAGCCTCTGGGGAACTGGCGTCTCAGACCGGCCTCGGACCGAAGGACTCTGCACCGACTGGGCGTGGCCACCCGGAGCCAGCGGTCAGTTTGCAGGCGTGACGGGGAGGAAGGACACGGTCACACAGAGGCCCCTGGGGAGGCAGAGCTGGCCACCAGCCTGGAGGGATCTGCAGAGCAGGGCCGCAGTGCCCTCGGGAGCTCTCCAGAAGGTGATCCTGAGTGACCGCCCGGGTGGTCAGACGACCTGCTGGCGTGGGACTGTGTGACCACGGACCCCAGGGGTCTGGCTGCAAGGCTACGGACATGGCCTGTGTCCCTGGGGACTCTGACCCCACTGGCGGTCACCCCCTCATTCAGCATCTGCCCTGGGCACCTCCACATGGCCCCTCCCAACCACAGACTGTCCCCCGGCCCTGAGTGGCATCACTGGCAGCTGAGCATCAGCTCAGGACAGGGAGAGGGCCCCACGGAGACCACAGCTTAAGAGGCCTCCAGGACAGGGAGGAATGTGGATTTCTAACGGGGACAAAGAGCGTGCCGTGGGGAAGTGCGATCGTTTTTCAACCTCCCCACAAGCGTCCCGGGGCGTCTCCCGCAGCACACGTGTCGGGGAGGTGATTTTCCAGCACGCCGCTGCCGGCGTGGACAAGCGGCGGCCTGGCCCCGCCCCCACACGACGCCTGCCCAGGGGAGGCTGGAGGGAGCTACGGGGTTGGACGGATGGACGCTGTGTGAGCGCCGACTGCATGCCTGCACGTGCGGGGGCGGTGGGACCCGAGGGCCCTCACGCCCACCTCGGGGCCACAGGCCCGCTCGCTGCACAGGAGGACAGGCCGGAAGTTTTGATTTTTACATGACCACGACCTGAGTCAAAGTTGGACGCTCAACCGACAGCCACCCAGGTGCCCCCAGAGTGTCACTTCTTACCTCTGGGGACACACCTTGAGTACACCATGCCCATCCCCTATTGAACCCACCCGGACCTTGTCCCAGGATCCAGCCGGGGGTGGGGTCACGGTCCGCCTGCCCCGGGCACCTGCAGGGGCCCCGTCTGTCCGAATGCCCACGCCTGTGTCGCGCAGCAGACACCTGTGCATGCTCGCAGGAGGACCCCCCACCCCCGACAGTCTCTCTCCTGCTTCCTCTGGATTCACCACCCACCTCACCCTCTTCCGACCCGAAGGCAGACCCGCCCCCTGCGCCCAGCTTTCTGGCACCAGCCAGCCCAGGCACCAGAGGGACGCCTGGGGGTTCTGGGCCTGGCACCGTGCACACCTGTGTGGCCTCTGCACTCCTCAGACCCTGCGCCACCCTGGGCGAGCATCGCCATCCTGTGACTGGAGGCCCGGGGAGGACAGAGCGGACTTCCGCACCAAGCGCCTGCCCTCACAGGTGGCCGTCTGCATCGGGGACAGTAGTGAAATCGTCCCCAGGGCTGCGGGGAGGGCTTTGTGAGCAGGGAGCAGCCCGAAGGCTCCGGTCCTGGCGGCATGGGGGAGGCCCACGACCTGTCTCTGTCTCCCACCGATCAGGACTAGGCGCTCAGGACGAGACGGGAGAGACAATTAACTGAGGACTCGAAGGTGCAAAAGGCCAGAGAAGCCACCCCGGGAGCCAGCGGTGTGGGCGGGAGCCACCCCCCCCCCCCGGCCTCCGGGCGCATGGGGACAGGACAACCCCTGTCCCCCTGGGCACAGGGGCCCACGCAGGGCAGAGGAGAGGGCAGGAGACGATGTCCTGGCTCTAGGTGTGAGCAGAAACAGGCCCGGACTCACGCCTGGCTGCCCCGTGCGGGACATGCCTCGGGAGCCGAGCTGCCACACCGCCAGCACGGGGCTCCAGCCTCCACATGTGACAAGCGCCAGGGCAGGTCCCCAGCAGGATGACAAAGGCCTCGAGTGCCGGGCTGACACGGAAACACCTCCCACCACACAAGAGGCACCTGCCATCTAAGCCCACCCTCGCCGAGCACCCGCTCAAGAAAATTCTCTGAAGGATTTTACCAGGACTCACGGTCTTGCAACAGAATATTCAAATGCCTGGAATACAGGAGTCCACACACCCAGGACCAGGAAGTGCCCCCGTTCTCCAGGGAAAGGACAACGCATACCAGGGCTGAGGCGACCCGGACGCTGGAGGTCTTGGGTAATGACTCTGAACTTGTCCTTGTAACCCTGCTCAGCGAGGCTCAGCTGATCATTCCTGAGATGAACGGAGAGACACAAGTACTCGGGACAGAAAAGGAAATGATCTGAGGGAAATGAGTGGAAAATTTAGCATCGAAAGTACAGTGTCTGAAATCAGAAGTCCACCGAGGGCTCAGGAACCAAACGGTTATGATACGGGAAAGTCAGGGAGGTTGAAAATAGGTCAATGCATTCTGAAGAACAAAGAGAAAAAACAGTTTTTTAACTTTATTTATTTTGAGAGAGAGAGAGAGAGAGTGAGCAGGGGAGAGGGGCAAAGAGAGAGGGAGAGACGTGGGGCTTAGCCTCACGGCCCTGGGATCACACCCTGAGCCAAAACCGAGCGTCAGATGCTCAAGTGACTGAGCCACCCAGGCGCCCGGAGAAAAAGTATTTCTCAAAAATGCAGAGAGAACTGTGCTTCTGAGAAGATGGACCGGGACCCCTCTGCCCTGTGCCTCCCACCGAGTCATGCAGGACAGACAGCACGAGCCTGGAGGGCAAGAGAAGAAGGAGGCCCGTGGGACCCCGGGAAGGAAATGGTGCCGAGTCCCCTGGATTTTCCTTCTGCCTCACACGTCCCGTTGCAGAACCCGGCAACTCGGAAATGCCAACGGGCACAGGCACAAACCTCCAACCAAAGCCAGAGGACCAGGGAAAGGACAGAACAGCAAGACCAGAAACTTGGAGACCAGAGAAGCTCCAGTCCAGGAAACACACAGAACACACCGGCTCCACCCACACGCACGCCACCAAGGGCTGACTGGGGGCCTGGACTCGCACCCTCGGGGGCGTAATGAGGTCCCCGGGCGTTCCCGGCCAGGGTGATGTGGGCAAAACCCAAGCAGGCAGCTGGAACGTCCATCCAGCCAGCTCGTGACCAGTCTCACTCCCTGTGGGGACAGAAAGGGCGCTGGACTTGCACTCCCCCCCACACTGGGATGGTGTCAGAGGACACACTTCAGGGAGGCAGGCCTTTGCCACCATCCTGTCCACCCACCCAAGCACCGGGGACCCTGTAAGGAGCAGTCACAAGGCACCCCTCCCCTCGTAGCCGAGGAGCCAACAGTGGAGGGCTGGGGGGGGGGGGACCTCCCGCCCCGCCGGCAGCAGTGAGCCCTCCCTGGTTGCCAACAAGGTCAAGGGGAACCTGGCCTCCTGGTCCCACCTGGCAGTAACTAGCTGCCTCTTCCCAGATGGAGCCGTGTCAGAGAAGGCCAGCTAAAGGGGAGGTTTAAATAAGATCCAAAATCTCATTACATCATACAAGAATGTCCCAGTTTCACTAAAAAAATCAGTCACCATGGAAAGAACCGGGAGGTTCTACAAGTGAACGGGCAAAGACAGGCGCTAGAGGCCAGCACTGAGATGGCACAGACACTGGCAACCGCTTTCGAGCAGATGACAATGTTCCCCGAGCAATTCACGCAAGAGCCAATGGAGGCCTAGCGAGACTCAGCAAGGGGAGGAAAGGCAGAAGCCAGGCAGAAATCTGAGAACTGAGAAATATAAACACAGTAGCCAACATAGAGAGCAGAGGTGGACCGGACCACAGAACGGGAGAAAAGAATCAGTGAACCAAAAGACAGAACGATAGAAATTACACAGTTCAAACAACAGAGAAAAATAGTTTCTATGAAGCGAACCGAGCCTCGAGGACCTGTGAGACTACGACCAAAATCTCATGTTCGTGTCACCAGGGTCCCAGAAGGGGGGGGGCTGAAAGGGTACTTAAAAGTAATGGCTGAACACTTACCAAGTTTGGCAAAAGACAAAACTTACAAAGAAATCCAAACCAAGACGCACCATAGTCAAACTTCTGAAAGTCACATCACAAAGAAAAAAATCCTAAAGTCAATGAGAGACAAAACAGCACTTTGCCGACAGGGGGAAAAGCAGCTCAAGTGACAGTGGAAATCTCAGTAGCGACCAGGGAAGGCCAGAAGTGGCATGATATCCTCCCAGTGCCGAAAGAAAAGAGCTGTCAACCCAGAATCTTACACCCAGCAACAATATCCTTCGGGGATAAAGAAGAAATCAAGACATTCTCAGCTGAAGGAAGACGAGAGAACTTTCCTGAGGCTGGAGAGAGGAAGTAGAAAGGAAAAAACAAGAAAGGCTCCCTGAAAAAAAGAAAAAGAGAAAGAACATGATGAACACCGGTATAGAAAATACAACATAATTGCCTTCGTTTTTTAAAAAATTTTTTTAAATGTTTTATTTATTTTTGAGACAGAGAGAGACAGAGCACGAGAGGGGGAGGGGCAGAGAGAGAAGGAGACACAGAACCGGAAGCAGGCTCCAGGCTCTGAGCTAGCTGTCAGCACAGAGCCTGATGCGGGGCTTGAACCCATGAACGTGAGATCTGACCTGAGCTGAAGTTGGAGGTTTAACCGACTGAGCCACCCAGGCGCCCCTGCCTTCTTTTTTTTAATGCTTATTTATTTATTTATTTATTTTTAAATGTTTTATTTATTTTTGATACAGAGAGAGACAGAGCATGAGAGGGGGAAGGGCAGAGAGAGGAGACACAGAACTGGAAGCAGGCTCCAGCCTCTGAGCCAGCTGTCAGCACAGAGCCCGATGCGGGGCTCGAACCCACGAACGTGAGATCTGACCTGAGCTGAAGTCGGAGGCTCAACTGACTGAGCCATCCAGGCGCCCCATTGCTTATTTATTTTTGAGAGAGAGAGAGAGAGAGAGAGAGAGAGAGAGAGAGAGAGAGAGCGTGTGCAAGAGCACACAAGCTGAGGGGCAAAGAGAGAGGGAGACACAGAATTCGAAGCAGGCTCTAGACTCCAAGCTGTCAGCACAGAACCCAATGCAGGGCTTGAACCCACCAGCTGTAGTCAGGTCAGATTGTGACCTGAGCCAAAGTCGGACACTCAACTGACTGAGTCACCCAGATGCCCCAACAGAATTTCCTTCTTTTCTTGTCTTTCCTAAATGATGTTTGAGGGTTGAAGACAAAATTGTAACAAAATTGTAATCTGGTTCTAAATGTCTGTGGAGGGAAAAATCAAGACACTTACATAATAAAACAGGGGGGAGTAGGGTGATGCAGAGAGGTAAGCTTTCTACACTTTACACAAACAGGTAAAACGACAGCACCAGCAGGACCGGACCGGGCAAGTGACATTTGCATAAACGAACACTGGCAACCACTCAGAGGCTACACAAAGAAACACATTTAAAAAAACCAATACAGATCGGGGCACCTGCGTGGCTCAGTCAGTTGAGTGTCTGACTCCTGATTTTGGCTCAGGTCATGATCTCATGGTTCATGTGCTTGAGCCCCTTGTGGACTCTGTACTGACAGCATGGAGACTGCTTGGGATTCTCTCTCTCCTCTCTCTCTGCCTCTTCCCCTGGCTGTGCGTGTGTGCTCTCTCAAAATAAATAAACATTTAAAAAAACTAATATGGAGTGTGTTCACGGAGGCAGCACATACACTCAAACTGGAACAAAAAAATACAGATATTTTACCATAATAAAAAACTAATAAAGATGTACAGATAAATCAAAACCTAATTCTTTTTAAATTTTTTTAAATGTTTATTTGTTTTGAGAAACAGAGAGACAGAGCATGAATGGGGGAGGGGCAGAGAGAGAAGGAGACAGAGAATTTGAGGCAGGCTTCAGGCTCTGAGCTGTCAGCACAGAGCCTGATGCAGGATTCAAACTCATGAACCATGAGCTCATGACCTGAGCTGAAGTGAGACCCTTAACCAACTGAGCCACCCAGTCACCCCTCAAAACCTAATTCTAAAAAAAAAAAGTAATCCACAGGAAGGCAGGAAAAAGAAAACAGAGAAAGGAAAAATCAGAAAGAAAAATAGAAAACAAAAAATAAAATGGCTGATTTCTACCCTAACATCAAAATTTACATTAAGAAGACAGAAATTTAAAAACATGACTTAACTGTATGTGGTCTAAACTCACTGCAAATCTCACAGTGGAAAAGGCAAAAAGTAAAAGAATGGGAAAGACACAGCATGCAAACATGAATCAAAGGAAAGTAGGAGCGGCTTATTAATACATAAAGTAGACCTCAGAACAAAGACAATTACCTGAGATAGAGAGGCATGTTACATGACAAAAAAGGGTCAGCCCTAAATGAAGACATAGCAACCCTGAACATGTATGCACCAAACAACAGAGCAGGAAAATACATACGGCAAAAACGGATAGAACTACAAGGCAAAATAGAGAAGTCCACAATTATGGCTGGAGGCTTCACAACTGATAGAACAATGAAACAGAAGATCAGCAGGATTTTAAGAACTAACATCATCACCAACCGACAGGTTCAATCACATTTCTCCAACACTCCCCCCAACAATAGCAGAATACACAGTCTTTCAAGTGCCCCAGGAACATACACCACTACAGACTACATCACTCCGACACTCTCCTTTGTTCCTGTGCTACTTTAAACTTTGAGGGGTGTAGGCGGGTTTGTGTGAAACTGGTCAGAAAGAAAGGAAATAGATCAATTTTGATGCCTACGGCCAGTCTGCACACGGATGTGTTATTTCTCAGAGGGAGGATGGGCTTTCTGCTTACAGACCAGGGCATGGTGGGACCAGAACCCGAGTGGGTGTGTTTCCCAATCTGTGGTATCGGTTTTTCCAGATGAATAGAGGGGTTCGCTTGATTGTTTTGAAGTACAAATTTGTTTTAGTCATCTGGATCAGCTGCTTTTACAATACATCACATGGCTATTCCCTCTTCACAAATAATGATTTAGAGCAGGGTCAGCAAGCTGCAGGCCAAATCCAGCCAGCTGCCTGCTTTTATAAATAAAGTTTTATTGGCACACAGCCAGGCGTTCATGCACATACCATCTGTAGCTGCTTTTGTGCTAAAACAGCAGAGCTGTGGAACTGTGACCCACAAGGCCTAAAATATTTGCTATCTGGTCCTTTAAGAAAATGGTGGGATGCCCAGGTGGTTCAGTCGGTTAAGCGTCCATCCGACTTCGGCTCAGGTCATGATCTCACGGTTCGTGGGTTCGAGCTCCGCGTCAGGCTCTATGCTGACAGCCTGGAGCCTGGAGCTGCTTCAGATTCTGTGTCTCCCTCTCTATCTGCCCCTCCCCTGCTCGTGCTCAGTCTCTCTCTCTCTTTCTCTCAAAAATAAATAAATAAACATTTAAATAAAAAAAAGAAATTGTTTGCACACCTATCTTAGAACAACAAATAAAAGTTAACCTGGAATAATCTCCAAAAAATTACAATTTTGATGACCATGTCTGGCTACTGACAGTAACTGGGGCAAGGAGCGCAGGAGACACGTTGGGAAGGCCGGCCGTTTTCCGACACCCACTGAGCCCGCAAAGCCTGGGCGTCTCTTCCTACAGAGGATCCTACCCAATCTGGATTCTTTTTTTTTTTTTCTGAAATAGGTAGACAGGATTGCCATTCGTTCCTATTCAGATCTACCGAGATTCTTCATATTAAAACGGCCAGGTCACGGGCTTCCTACAATCTGACCATCTGCATCACTCGTGGCTTCCTGACGGGGCGCACAAACCCCCACGGCACGCAGCGGGTGGGCATCGGACAGCAGGACAGCACTTGCCGGGTTAGCCTCCAGGACTGTGGAGAATCGTGCGCTTTGCACCAACTCTTCAGCTTCGGGGTCACTCCCCAGGGTTTCCCACGCACTTCCCTTCCGAGAAAAACAAGGGCTCCTGAGAGCAAACGGAGCTAGAAATCACTACTGGGAGCCCCTCCCCCGGCTTCTCCTGCAGGGGCGGTGGGACCTGCTGTATCTGCATCCCCTCCAGCTCCCGGCTTAGCGGGGAGCTCCCTGAGACCGAGACCAGGACACTGGATTCTGCCCTCCGGGAGAATGCAGGGGGGAAGAGACACGGTCTGAAATGCAAAAAGCCAAACGCAGGACACGAAGCAGAGAGAAACAAATAGCAGAGAGGCACACGCCAGGCTTTACAAAACTTAAAAAGATTGCCGAAGGGCAAAGTACCAGCAGGGCCGGGCCGGAAGGAAAGTAAGATTCGAACCCGGGAACAGGGAGGAAAAGCACCTGGCAGAGAAGCGATGCTGAACCAGAAGGCAACAGGTGGGTGGGTACCGTGGGGTCAGACCCGGAAGCCTTGAACGTAAGCCCAGCAGCGGCAACAGGAAGGTTGTGGGGCCAGCGAGCAAGCAGTACATGTGGAAGAACCTTCCGGAAGAGCAGGCACCAGTGCAAGTGCAACCAGCCAGCTGCCTGTGGGGGGCCTAAGGCGCTGGGGCTGCTTGAGAAGGGCTACAGGTGCCTTTCAGACTTCCATTCACACAATCTGGGGTCCCACCATGGCAGGAGTGTCCCAAGGAGGTGACACAGTGGATGAGAAAGACAGGAGACAGGCAGGTGAAGCCCGGGGGCAGAAAGTGGCAGGAAGCATCTGAACCAGTGTTGGAGAAAGAGACCCGTGTGTCAGGAACCGAAAGACCCTGATACAGCAGCAGGCTTGGAGGCGCCCAGGCCCAGGGTGGGAAAGCCGAGAAGCCGCAGCTGGGGGGCCGGGGGCGCAGAGTCCGAGATGTGGGCCGTCTCCGGCGTGGAATCGGGCATTGCTAGAACTTTGGAACCGCAGCTCAAGAGAAGCCAGGATGCAGAGAAAGCATGAGGTCCGCACGATGCTGACCACGCCGCCCATGAAGTCAGGGGAGGCTGCAGGAGTGAGGCCACAAGACAGCGGGCCAACGGCAGGGACCAACTACAGTCTGTTGGGACGTCTGTGATGCAAAAATCTGGACTGTTAGGGAAGAAAAATTAATTGGGGAGTAAAAAATATCAAGAGCATCTTAATAAGCAAAGAGAAAATATCATCTTCTAAAGGATGAAAGACAGTTCCTTAAGCACTTGTGTTTTTCCTTCAGATAACTGGTCAGATAGGAGATTGATGGGTCAACTAATGTATCAGTTTTTAAAATATTTTCAAAATATTGCCAGATTAACTTCCCAGAGCAGCTCACGCACTCGTCACAAGGGGCTCCGTTCTTTATGCTGTTTTGGCTTTGGCGTCTTCCCAGATGCTCATCACCGAGTCTCGGGCTGTTTGCTTCTGTGAAGGGCTTATCTGTATTATTTCCAAGGGACTTTTAAAATCAATTTTCATATGTTTACATGTTTCCTTGGGGCGCCTGGGTGGCTCCGTCGGTTGGGAGTCTGACTTCGGCTCAGGTCACGATCTCGTGGTTTGTGGGTTTGAGCCCCACATCGGGCTCTGTGCTGACAGCTCGGAGCCGGGAGCTGCTTCCGATTCTGTGTCTCCCCCTCTCTCTGTCCCTCCCCCACTCATGCTCTGTGCTTCTCTTTCTCAAAAATAAATAAAACATTAAAAATTTTTTAATGTTTTCTTAATTGTAATCCTCTATCTTATCTGTTGCAGCTATAGCCCCCATCGTTTTTTAAATTGCAGAGTCTTACCAAAAAATTTTGAGGTTTTTATTTATTTAAATAATTCACATCTGTCTGTATATTCTGCGGTCCACCCTGCAGGGAGGTCTTCCTCCAGTCCAACACTATAATTTATCCTGTTTCCTTGGACTACATTTTTATATGAAAATCTTTAATCCGTCCAGTGCTGATTCTGAGGAACTTTCTACATTACCGGTGAATACAAGGAGCATTTGTAACGGTCAAGTAATGAAACACCGCACAGCAGAGAAAAAGCACGTCTGAAGAAACCCGCTTTCCTAGGCCAGCTTCCGGTTCCTGAACGCGCACCCGAGGCGGGGAGTGCACGCCCCCCAGAGGGGCTTCTCCACACATGATCAGCGTCGCTTTCACACGAACACTGGAAATGGCCCCAAAGTCCATACGGTGAATAAACAGACCCGTTTACTCAGACGACGCAGGACGACTCTGCGATAAGGAAGAGCTGACTGTTGATACGAGATGGAGACACAGGAGCCACAGACAGGAAGAGCACACGTCACGTGACTCCATTAGAGGTCAAATCCATCCCCGGTAATAAAGCAGGGCAGAGACTGAGGGACGGAGCACCGAGGAAGGTTCCAGGGTGACTAGAATGTTCTATATCCTGAAAGGGTGACGTTTAGGCCAGTGCATTTAGTGACCAAAATTCCCCAAACTATATCCATAAATGTGTGAATTTTACTGTATGCAAATTAGACCTCAATAAAGTTGACCTTAAAATTTTTTTATGTTTTTTTTGAGAGAGAGAGAAAGAGAAAGCATGCACGAGTCAGGGAGGGGCAGAGAGAGAGGGAGACACAGGAGGTGACCCAGGCTCCAGGCTCCGAGCTGTCAGCACAGAGCCCGACACGGGTCTCGAACTCACGAACCCCGAGATCATGGCCTGAGCCAAAGTCTGACGCTTAACTGGCTGAGCCACCCAGATGCCCCAATAAGGTTGACTTTAAAAAGCCACATTTTAAGTGTGTAAATGACACCATAGAAAACATTCTGGACTATGTTTCCCCAGCTTGTCTTTCATGCATATTCACGTAGACGAAAACACCAAATAGTATTCACTGCCTATGGGTAAGACGGAGGGTGATTTTTGTGTGAGTGCCTTCCCATCAGTGTTTTCTAGATTTAAAATTTTCTAGAAGTTTCTGTGGCTTGCCTACGTTTGGCCCAGCACTGCACAGCCAGTAGTAGAGACACGCTTTATAAATACAGCAGTGACCTGACCAAGGCCTTGGGCATTCCAGGTGGGGCTGGTGGGGGAAAGCGGGGGGTTTCCTTTCTCCTCCAACTGTGGAGCCCCGGCCATGTCCACCCCCCTCCACACCCCTCCCCAGACACACGGACACACACACACACACACACACACACACACACACACGCTGCTGCCAGCCTCGACCCTAAAAGAACACAGTCAGAGTCTGGGGGAGCAAGCCCGCTATAGCCACAGTCTGTTTCAAGTTCAGCTAGCATGACCCTCTGACCCGGGAGGCCCCTGCGCTGTTTCCTGTTTTCAGGCGGCCCCACTGCTGACCAGGCTGGCACCTGGCGCACTGGCTCCCCCAGCGCCCTCAGGGGCGGCCGGCTCTCAGACCAGACAACTCTGCCCGTCCAAGTTCCTGGTCCGACCTCGCTCTGCAACACCGAGCCACGGAGACAAGCGGACGTGCCTGGATCAGAGAACCGGCTCCCTCCCATACATGCTGCGCCTCTGGGACCAATCAGCTCTGGCTTCGAGTTTGCACCCCCGAAAACAGGAGCGACAGTCTGGAGGCACAAGAAGAGCGGGTGGAATTACCCAAGGGGCCGCACCGGGCGGCCCTGGCTCGACTCCCTGCTCTGGCCTCTCCCGGGGGCTGGTGCACGTCGCCCTCCTGACCCCACCGACCTCCAGCGTGCGGTCACCTGCCGAGGGCCTACTTCCCTTTGGGGGCGCAGAGAAGGGAAGAAAAGCCAACGGGCTGGCGCAGCAGTTTCTGCACAGCTCGCCCGGTGCGGAGGCTGGTGTCGGAAAACAGCGACGGGAAAAGGCCTCTTCCTGCAGGAAGCCCACCGGCCAGGGCTCCCGCAGCCCCCGCCCCTCCAGGGAGGAGGCTCCAGATGAGCTCACAGAGCGCCTTCACCCTCTGCAGGTGCAAAACAACAATGCTCCCGAGACCGGCAGCCGTGGGAGCGAGCCGCCGGCGGGAGCGGGCAGACCCACGGGGGCACAGCCCCCCGCAGACCCAGCGTCCGGCCCCCTGAAACCATCAGCAGCTGGCACTAAATGCAGGCAACGAGGGGCCTCCACTCGGACAACCCACGGAGGAGGGGTCTGTCCAGTGTCCACGCGGCACTGAGACTTGGCGGGGCCACACTGCCAGAGGCTGGCGGGGACCAAGCTCGGTGGGGCAGTTACTTAGGGCCTGTAGCCAGGTCTCTGCGTGTAAAGGAGAGAACAGCGGTCTGCCCAGGGCTGCGTGTGAACACGACACACGCGGAAGGAAGGCAGCGCGACGGCCACACGGAAGGGCCCCGTTCTCCAGCCTAGAAACACACAGAGACGCTCAAACCCCAGGCACCTCGCTGCAGGTCAGAGACCCAGAGGAGACACGGGCCCGGGAGGCGGTGCCAAGAGGCCCCGGGCGATATCTGAAGCAACACATTCCTCCCCCAGGGACACCAGTAAGATCACACACGAGTAAACTCTCACACCCAGCCAGGCACAGGCTCTGCAGACGGTGCTTCTGGTGACCCCAAGGCCGGGAACCAAATGCTGGCCGCCCGGGACCTCGGCCCCCGCCTGTTTCGGCTCTGCCCACCCCTCCTCCAACCCGGGAGCCTCACAGCCTCAGCGTCGGAAGCGTGTCGGGAGCACCCCAACTCTGCCCCAGGGCGTCCCAACTCTGCGGAGGGACTCCCCACCTCTCCCTCCCCACCCCCAACAATTAAAACGATAAACTGCGTCTTGTGCAGTGACTTCAGTGGACTGCAATCCTGAGCTCTGCTCCCCTCTCTCAGCTCCCGTGCCTGACCCACACCCCGCCCTGCTCACCCCCACCCCTGCCTGGCCAAGGCCAGGAGCCCCCTAACTGTGCTGCCTCTGTTCACTCTCTGCAGATCCTCTAAGAATGTTGAGCTGGATAAAGCGCTCCCGGTGAAAGAGGAGTCCCACGTCACCCCTGGGGTCCCTTCCGCAGAGATCCACCTCCTGCCTGGTCTGAGGGCCCTTACTCTTCCCACCGGGCAACTTCTCCAGTGCACAGGTTTCCCCTGGGCTCAAACGCGGCCATGTAAGTGAGGGCTGCTGGCCCCACGCATACCCTCTGAACTGCCGCCCCCCCGCCCCCCCCCGCGGGAGTCTTCTCAGAAACGCCTGCCCTCGCCCGCCCTGCAGGTGCGCCCCTCTGGCTTCCTTCCAGGCACAGTGATCCAGGAGGCAAGGACTTAGCCACAGGCACTGCGCCAGGGCGAGGATACCACTGCGCCCTCCCCCACAGGCCCTGGATAACAACTTGCACAAGACAAATGAATGAAGTGGACACACCCTCGCCCGGGGTGTCCTCTGCCGACCCAGCGTCCAACACGGGCCCCCGCAATCCTCCTCCTTCCTCCTGGGATCGAATGACATCTCATAAACCTCTGCGCGGCCTTCGGCCAGCAGACAGCTCTGCCAGGGGGGTCTGGTCCCTTCTCCTTGGGGAGACTGTCCCCTGGGCCGGGTGTGTCTTTTCCATTTTTACCCAAATTACACTTCTCCGAATGGACAGGGCCAATGAAGGTCATGTGTCCCGCCCGCTGTACCAAACCCAACTCCCCACCACGCCCCCCCCCACCCCCAGCACATCCCAGACGGAAGGCCCTGAGTCCCTTCCTCCCCCGGACAACGACAACCCCTACCCTGCGAGGCTGCCTCTCGGGTTTGCACCCGTAACAAAAGCGTCCGCCCCAGGGCTAAACCGAAATCAAGCGTCGCGCGCCGGCCCCCCTCGGACCCATCCGTAACCCGCCTCACCCAGAGGTGCCCCTCGGCTACCTGCGGGCGGGTCTGCGCGATGCGGCCGCGATCGGGACCCGCGTCCCGGGCCGAAGCCCTCCCCGCCGGGTGGCATCCGCGCAGGGGACCGCGGGCGCCGGGTCTCCGGCCCTCCCCGCCCGCACCGCCCGACTCGCCCATTGTCACCGGGTCCCCGGAGCGCACAGCCCCCGCCCCCGGGGCGCCGGGACGCGCCCCCGCCCCCGCCCGGGACCCCGCCGCATCCCCCCCGCCGGGCCCGCGGGCCGGGGCGGCGACACTCACCCGCGCCGGGGGCGCCGGCTTCGGGCCCCGGGCTCCGCCACCAGCGCAGCAGCGCCCGCGCGGGGTCCAGGCTCACGGCGCAGCGCTGCCGCTTCACCCACAGCACCGAGCGCAGCGGCTCCGGCGCCCCCATCGCGCCCGTCGCCCGCCGGCGCCGCCTGCTCTGCCGCGCGCGGACGCCGAGGGGCGCGGGACCGTTAGCGGCCCCTGGAGCCCGGCCGGGCGGCGGCGGCGGCGGCGCGGGGGCGGGCGGGGCGCGCGGGGCGGGCGGCGCTGCGTCACCTCGTACGCAGGGCGGCCGCGGGGACGGGAAGGGGCCGGGAGGGGGTGGAGGGCGCCCGGAGGGGGCGGGGGGGGGGCAGGGGAAGGGCCCGACGGGGCGAGAGGAGGAGCCCGAGATGCAAACGGGGGGCGGAGGGGTCCTGGATCCGCAGGAGGTGGGGACAGAGGAAGGGCGGAGTTGGGGGAGAGGAGGGAGGGGGCGTGGGGAGAGGAAGAGG
>PISW01009080.1:0-65383 GCA_004023785.1 Mungos mungo | reverse complement strand
CAGCTCTGTCTTCCCGGAAGACCCACCCCTGTGAGATGTGTGGTCCGGTCTTGAGAGACATTTTCCGCTTGGCTGAGCACCAGGGAAAACCAAGCAGCCAGAAACTGTTGAGGTGCGGGGCATGCGCAAAACGCTTTTATTTCAGCGTCAACTTCCAGCAGCATCTGGAGCAGCAGCACGTGGGAGAGAAGCCATTCAGTAGCAGTGTGGACACGGCCTCTTCTGGGAAGGGATATGGGTTCCGTGATCCAGGAAAGCCCCTTACCCGTACTGAGGTTCAAAAGGAATTCGTGCCTGGCTCGGGGCATCTCCAGCGAGAGGCCACTCATAGTGGAGAGATGCCAGTCACAGTCGGCCAGCGCAGGGTGACTTCACAGAGCAGTAAAGGTCGTTCCACTTGGGGACATCGCAGGGCAGCCTCTGGTCCCGGAGGTACACATGTTCAGGATCAGGGTGTACAACCTGGCAGACCGTGTTTTGTGTGCAGCAAATGTGGGAAAACCTTCAGGTACAAATCTTTATTTGATATCCACCAGAGATTCCATACTGCAGGAGGACATCAGGAGTTTGGCAAAGGTGGAAAATTGCTAAGACGAATGTCAGCTGACACTGCACAATGGAAGACTCACACTGGGTCCAGGCAGAACACATGCAGCAAATGTGGGAAATCCTTCAGCCACAAATCTATGCTCATTCATCCCCAGACAGGGCACAGCAGAGGAAATGATTATGTTTGCAGTGTATGTGCAAAATCTGTTAGCCATAGTTCAGTTTTAATTATACATTCTGTTCAACCCTCGGAGAGGCCTTATAAGTGTGGGGACTGTGCAAAGGGTTTTACCTCTATCTCTGCCCTCACTTATCATCAGAGATCTCACACAGGGGAAAGGCCTTATGCGTGCAGTGAATGTGGGAAGTCTTTTACCTCCAGGACTGGCCTCCATTACCATTACATAGTTCACTCTGGAGAGAGGCCTTATGAGTGCAGTAAATGTGGGAAGGCTTTTATTTCCAGAACTGGCCTTCGTTACCATTACAGAGTTCACACTGGAGAAAGGCCTTATGAATGCAGAGAATGTGGGAAGTCTTTTACTGATACTTCTGCCCTCCGATATCATCAGAGAGTTCACACTGGAGAAAAGCCTTATGAGTGTAGTGAGTGTGGGAAATCTTTTACTACTCCTTCTGCCCTCCGTTGTCATCAGAGAGTTCACACCGGAGAAAGGCCTTATGAGTGCAGTGAGTGTGGGAAGTCTTTTACTACTCCTTCTGCCCTCCGTTCACACCAGAGAGTTCACACTGGAGAAAGGCCTTATGAGTGCAACGAATGTGGGAAATCTTTTACTCATACTTCTGCCCTTCGTTATCACCAGAGAGTTCACACGGGAGAAAAGCCTTATGACTGTAGTGAATGTAGGAAATCTTTCACTACTCCTTTTGCTCTTCGTTCTCACCAGAGAGTTCACACTGGAGAAAGGCCTTATGAATGCAGTCAATGTGGGAAATCATTTTTCTCTAAGTCAGACCTCCATTATCATCATAGAGTTCACACTGGAGAAAGGCCATATGAGTGCAGTGAATGTGGCAAGACTTTTCTCCGAAGAAATAATCTCAATGTACATGCAAAGGTTCACTCAGATGAAAGGCCTTACAAATGTAATGAATGTGGGAAATCTTTTAAGTGTAAGTCAGCATGTATTCAGCACCAGAGAGTTCACACCGGAGAAAGGCCTTATGAGTGCAGTGAATGTGGGAAATCTTTTACCACTAGTTCTGGCCTCCGTTATCACCAGAGATTTCACACTGGAGAAAGGCCTTATGAGTGCACTGAATGTGGGAAATCTTTTGCTGACACTTCTGCCCTCCATTATCACCAGAGAGTTCACACTGGGGAAAGACCGTATGAGTGCAGTGAATGTGGGAAATCTTTTTTCTCTAGGTCAGACCTTCATTATCATCACAGAGTTCACACTGGGGAAAGGCCGTACGGGTGCAGTGAATGTGGCAAGTCTTTTTCCCGAAGAAATAACCTCAATGTACACCTAAAGGTTCACTCAGATGAAAAGCCTTACAAGTGTAATGAATGTGGAAAATCTTTTAAGTGTAAGTCATCATTCATTGAACACCAGAGAGTTCACACAGGAGAAAGGCCTTATGAGTGCAGTGAGTGTGGGAAACCTTTTTCCACTAGTTCGGTCCTGCGTTCTCACCAGAGAGTACACACTGGAGAAAGACCTTACGAGTGCAGTGAATGTGGGAAATCCTTTACTGCTAGCTCTATCCTCCGTAATCACAAGAGAGTTCACACTGGAGAGAGACCTTATGAGTGCAGTGAATGTGGGAAAACTTTTACCACTAGGTCTGTCCTCCTTTATCACGAGAGAGTTCATAGTGGAGAAAGGCCTTATGAATGCAGTGAATGTGGCAAGTCCTTTATCCAAAGAAATAGCCTCAAAGTACACAGAAAGGTTCATTCCGGTGAAATGCCTTATAAGTGCAGTGAATGTGCAAAATCTTTCACCTGCAAGTCAAAACTCCTTGTACACCAGAGAATTCACACAGGAGAAAAGCCTTATCTGTGTAACAAATGTGGGAAATCTTTTAGTCGTAGCCACGCCCTCCAGTATCATCATCAAAGTCACCTTGGAATCAGGCCTTATAAGTGTAGTGAATGTGGGAAATCTTTCGCTTGCAGTTATTCCCTCCGATCTCACCAGAGAGTTCACACCAGAGAAAGGCCTTATGAGTGCAGTGAATGTGGCAAGTCCTTTCTCCAAAGAAATAGCCTCAATGTACACATAAAGATTCACTCAGGTGAAAGGCCCTACAATTGTAATAAATGTGGGAAATCTTTTAAGTGGAAAGCAACATTCATTCAACACGAGAGAATTCACACAGGAGAACGGCCTTATGAGTGCAGTGAGTGTGGGAAGTCCTTTATCAGCCATCCTGCTCTTAGTTACCATCAAAGAGTTCACACTGGAGAAAGGCCTTAGGAGAGCTGTGACTGTGGGCAGTCTTTCAGCCAAAACACCAGTCTCCCTCAACAACGGAAAGTATAGTAGACGAAGCCCTTATGAGTGATATTATGAACTGCTATGTTCACCGGAAGTCGTATGTTCTCTTCCTGTCCTCTCTTCAGGATTAGCAGATGGTGTCTTCGGGAGGTAATTTGTGTCAGGATGGGTCATGAGCCTGGAGCCCTCGTGCTCGGGATTATTGTCCTCATGCCAGTTCTGAGAGGGCTTGCTTGCTCTGTGCAGCATGCGAGGACCCTTTGAGAAGATCGGCTATGAATCAGGAAGCTGCTCCTCACCAGACATGGGACCAGACCCGATAGGGAATGCTATCCAGCCTCCAGAAAGACATTTCTCTTGTTTCCAAGTCACCTAGTCTGTGGTACTTGTTAGGGCAGCCCCAGCTAAAACAAATGTGAAGAATGTGGGCAATCTTTTAGCCAAAGATACAGCTTCATAAAAATGGGAAATTCCCCTGGGGCAAGGCGTCATGAGTGTGCGGAATGACAATTCCTTTAGCCACCCTTCTGTCTTCATTGCACACTCAGAGTTCACACTGCAGAAAGGCTTTAGAGTAGCAGCGCAGGTGATACTTCCTTGAGTAGTATACTCACAGTGGAGGAGAGCCTGTGTCAGATAGCCATCTCTGTGGAGTGAACTTTGTTTACCTGAATGTCCACAGTTGGTGACTTCCCATAAGTTCCAGCTATTTGGGAAAACTTCAGGAGCTGTGTTATGCTTCTGATGTGTGTGCTAGATTGAAGTCACTGCCGGTTTGTGTAGCAGAAGTCACCTAACCTCTCCCACCTTGCCAGTTCCCACAATGTATATCAGTCACCACACCAGTATGCTACGGCAAGCTGGCCTCTGTGGTGTGTCATTGCTAATGGGAATTATGGATTGTTAGAACTTCTCGTTCTAAATTAGGACGTTGACATGACTCAGGGTTTATCTGTAGTACCTGATCTGAGATCTGGGTGGTGTCTTGGAGACAAAGACTCAACCTAGTGAAGTTATGGTCTTGTGATGCCCAACCGGTCATATGGAACAGGGCCTTGTCCAAAAGGAAGAGGCAAGAGGTAGCATTCTGTGCAGCAACATGGTGAGGTCTTTCCATTTGCAGACCCTGGTGTGACTATGGTCACATCTCAGAGAAGACTTTGAGGAAGTGATTGAGCCTTGTGAACTGTAGTGTGGGGTATGCCAAAGGACCTCTGGGCCAGGTTGGAGGACTGGGTAGACATGCAGTGAGTCAGGGAGACGCCTGAAGGGGGCTGCCACACCCAGCATTGCTATTTAAGTAGGTCTCAATGGGCTGAGTCTCCCTTTTTCCTCTGGATGTGGATTTCCCACTGTGGGTCTCTAAGACAGTAACCTGCCTAGAGCTCTAGCCACTCTTTTCCCAGTAGGTCCCTGAGGGACACAGCACAGACCCTGTGGCCCAGAGGTCCGTGACCCAACCCACACATGCTGTGCAATGGCATGTACAAGTTTGTGGTGCCAGTTAGGGACTCAATCTCTAGTCTCAATCTCAATCTCCATAGCAGTTATATTTTTCAAAATAAATTGTTGAGGACAAGTTAATATCAGGCAATGATCCATAGATCCAGAAAGTTTAGAGTACATTAAACAGGTAAACATGTAGGTGTTTTATTTTCACCTTGAAATCATAGATAAAGTTTTTAAGGAAGCCTGAGGGAAGAAAATACCTTAGCTCCAGAAGAACTTAGATCTGTCTTCTCAGAAATCATGCCACCAAGGCAGGAGAAGAATGAATATGTAGTATTGAGAGAAAAATCTCATCAGGCTAGAATTCTCTAACTGGCAAAATTATCCTTCAGCGGTGCGGAGCAAACAGCATTTCTGAAAGAAAAATGAGGGAATTTTTTGCCAGAAAACCTGCCATCTTATGCCATTTGGGGTGATAGAACAAAATACTACACTGGGTAATTTGTGAAAAGATAAATATTTGTTTCTCATAGTTCTAGAGTCTGGAAGTCCAAGGTCAAGGTGCCAGCATGGGTGAGTTCTCTGGTCAAGACCCTCCTTCTGGTTCCTAGTTGGCTTTTCCTGTATGTCCTATGAGTGAAGACATTAGGGATTTTTTCCCCAATAGGCTCCCGGTCCAGGATGGAGACCAATGCAGGGCTTTAATTCACAACCCTGAGATCAAGAGTTAGGTGCTTAACTGATTGAGACACCTAGGCACCCCAGAAATAAGGGGTCTTTGTGGAGCCCCCCTTTTTTTAAGACAATAAGCTTTCCTGAGGGCTCCAACCTCATAATCTATGCACTTCCCAAAGGTGTCATATTTAGGGGTTAGGGTTTTATCATATGAACTTGGGGAAGGGAAGTGACCATAGGATCTTGTTGCAAGAATTATGAAGAGAACTTTAGAGATAAGGGAAGTAATAGAGGTCAGAAACTTGAATCTACATAAAGAAAGGACAAGCATCGCAGGAGGAATAACAGAGTATTTTCTTTTATAATTTTTATTATTACTTAAAATTTTTAAGTATGCTCCACACCCAGCACGGCCTCAAGTCATGGCCCTGAGATTAAGAGTCGCGTGCTCTGCCAGCGGCGCCACTTGTTCCACTAACGATATATTCGGTTATTTATGATTATCTGGGTGTGTGCGCAGATACTAAGCTTTCATATTCATGGGACGAATGACACCAGTGAGAAAAGGGACTGGCGGGAGGAACTGAGGTTATTTTGTGATGAAAAGTTACAGAACCCAGGAAGTGGCATAATGTTTGAAAGTGGATTTGGAGGGACACCTGGGCGACTCAGTCGATTAAGCGTCTGACTTCAGCTTAAGTCCTGATCTCACGGTTCGTGGGTTTGAGTCCTGTAGTCAGTGCAGAGCCTGCTCTGCATCCTCCGCGTCCTCTCTCTGCCTCTTCTCTCCCTGCACACCTCTCTCTCCCTCTCTCAAAAGTCAAATCGACATTAAAAGAGAAATAGATTTGGATTAGTTGTCAATGTTTATTGCAAATTCTAGAACAACCAATTTAAAAGGTAACAAAAAGTATAACTGATATGCTAAGAGACAAAAGAAGATGGGAGTCCCATAAAATGCTAAGTTAAAACCATAAAAAGCAGGAAAAGAGTAGAAGACAAACTGGGACAAAGAACAAGGGTGATATATAGAAATTAGTAACCAATATGGTGTATGTTAGTCTATATCAGTAATCACTTTGAATGGTAAAAAACCAATTAGAAGATTTTCAGAGTGGACCCAAATGAAGATCCTACTATATATTGGCTACGGAATAATACACAGGCAGTGTTTTAAGCCTCTCAGTTTGTAGTAATCTGTTACAGGAACAGGAGGAAATGGCTAGAGGAGCAGACCTGCAGAGACGCGAAGTGATTGAGAAAGGCAAGGAGCGAGTCGGCGAGGGTTCACTTATGAGGGCTCTCCCTCTGGGTGACATGTGGGGTCAGGGATGGTGAGTAAACTGCTTTATTTACTGTGGCTTCAGTGCTTAACAGTGTCTGTTAGCTGTCATCAGGCAAAGATATAGCTTTTTATTGATGTTTTCATCATAAAATTATGTAGGTATGACTGAGTGAGAAATGACCTTAGGATTATAGAGTGCCAAAGTTAGTTGGTGACCTGTTTAGCTAGTTAGAAAGCATTTAAGTCATTGTGCTTTAATGAAACACCCTTTATCTGATTGTGACGTGTCTGTGGATGGGAAGGTATTGGAAGAATACAGCCTCATCATAGAATATTGTATGAAATTAACCTGACAAACAGTGTTTAGAATTTTGTAAATATGAAATCATACTCCAAGAATAAGAGAGTTTGAAATTAAGCAAGACTTTAAATCTCATTATTAGCATAGAAACACATAAATGTCAGTGGAGCCAAATAGAGAGCCCAGAAACAAACCCGTGTTTATTGGGATTTGCCAATTTATAAAGACAAAGGAGCCAAGAGTACACAGTTGAGAAATGATAGTCTCCAATAAGTTATATCGGCAAAACTGCAAAAGAATGAATGCAAAAAATTACATGCAAAAGAATGAATCTGGACACCAGTCTTATACCAGAAATGAAAATCAGCTCTAAATGGATGAAAGATTTGAATGTAAGACCTGAAATAATAAATCTAGAAGAATAGATAAGGGCACTCTTGAAATTGGTCTTGGTAATTTCTTTTTTATTTGACACCAAATATATGGTGGTGGAGATACAAGTGCAAACATTTGTCAAAACTCGCAAGGTATATATTTTATTATTTTTTAAGGTTTATTATTTTGAGAGAGAGTGACAGAGAGAATCCCAAGCAGGTTCCGTGTTGTCAGTGTAGAGCCCAAGGCAGGGCTTGAACTCATGAACCATGAGATCATGACCTGAGCTGAAATCAAGAGTCAGACGCTTAACCGACTGAGCCACCTAGGCACCCCAGTTGTAAATTTTAAATGGGTGCACTTTCAACATTTTAAAATTGTACTTCAGTGAAGTGTGAAAACACTACCCTGTTTAAATGGTCACTAGGATCAACAACCTGGCCATTGTGTACAAAATGGGACACAGAAAGGTATATCTTTCCCAGGGGGAATAGGAGAAGGGACTTCCCCAAGGTCATACAGATTATGTCAGACTTGAGGGCAGAATGCAGGCTGCCTGAAACACAAGCGGGGTTTCTTTCACACCCGGTCTTCCACATAAAGGTTCTGTCTGGAGCGCCTGGCTGGCTCAGTCAGTTGGGCATCCAACTTTGTTTGGCTCAGGTCATGATCTTGTAGTTCACAAGTTCGAGCCCCGTGTCAGGCTCTGCCCTGACAGCTCAGAGCCTGGAGCCTGCTTCAGATTCTTTGTCTCCATCTCTATGCCCCTCCCCCTCTCATGCTCTGCTCTCTAAAAATAAATAAACATTAAAAATTAAAATAAAATAAAAAGACTGCGTCTGACTTCCCTGGATGAACATGGGGACATGCCTCAAAAGACAGGTTCTGGGTCAGAGACCCAGGGCAACTATTCACTTTCCCCTCCAAGTGACTGTGGTCCAAGAACTGCTGGTTGACTTGTCCAGTTAGTTTGTGTCTTGAGGGTTAGCTCTGCCTGCCAGGGTGGAGAGAAAAGGACAGTCATCCCCCAGGATTCTTTTACCTGGTCCCGGGGCTGAACTCCGGTCACTCAAAGAGAGAGAGAGGCAGGGAGGGAGGGAGGGGGAGGGAGGGAGAGAGAGAGAGAGTCTTGAATATATTCAAAGATGTTGAGCGAGTTCAAACATCTTCATTTCTCCAAGTTAGAATTTTTCTTTCCTCTTGATTTACTAATGAGAGAATCTCATCTTTTAGATAAGTTCTTCATTGTTTGTGAGTTCTTTGGCCCATGACAGATCCCAAGAAGGAAAAATGAGTATGTGAAAGAACTTAAAGAGTGAGGCTTTCACTTGTCCTTGGGGGAAACTAATAAGTAGGTGGGTAAAAGCATTAAATACTTTTTCAGGTGTCTTTTGTTGCATAAAAACATGACACCAAACTTAACGATTTAAAATAGCAAATAATGGGGGCACTGGATGGCCCAGTCAGATAGATGTCCAACTCTCAATTTTGGCTCAGGTCATGGTCTCAGGGTTCATGAAGAGCCCCATGTAGGACTCTGTGTTGTCAGCACAGCTGGGATTCTCTCTCTCTCTCCCTTTCTTGCCCCTCCTCTGCTCATATACACACACTCTCTCAAAATAAATAAACTTAAAATAGTGCACAATTTTGGGGGTCAGAAAACCGAACAGGTTTCAGTTAGGTCATTCTCTTCAGTGTATCAAATGAAATTACTGAGAGATACTGAGGTGGTGTGTGGCTTGGGTTTAGGGGTTTGGGATGACGTCACCCACATTCCCATGCTGCCTTTATAGATGGCTGGAAAATTGGACTCAGCAGGAACTTTGAACTAAAACATTCACATACACATGGTCAGACTTACATGGAAGTCCAGGGTGTATCAAGAAGCCCATAGAGAAGCTGCAAATTCTTTGTGTCTTGTTATCAGAGAGAAAAAAAAAAATTACATCCACTAGTTCTTTTGGTCAAACAAGTCATCCAGTTTCAAGGTAATGTGAAACAGAGTCGCTTTTCAAAGGGGGGAATAGCAAGGAAGTTGCTGTCTTCCTTATTATACCATGAACACTTGGGGCGTCTGGGGGGCTCAGCCGGTTAAGCATCCATCTTCAGCTCAGGTCATGATCTCGCGGTTCGTGGGTTTCAGCCCTGCCTCAGGCTCTGAGCTAACAGCCCAGAGCCTGGAGCCTGCTTCCGATTCTGTGAACCACCCCCACTTCTGCCCCTCCCCTGCTCACAGTCTCTCTCTCATAAACAAACATAAAAATTTTTTTTAAATTCCACTAACACCTACTGGGAGTTCTGTGGCAATGAGGACCTGATATATGGTCCAAAATCCGGCAGGTAGGAAGGCCAAAGTAATCCTGGTATGATGCCACACTAAATGATGAAGATTGGAATGTTATAAGAACAATGAGGTCAAATAAGGGTTAGTGAAGCTGTTGGGTGTTAGGAAAAGGTCCTCAGAAGTAACCTTGAGGGATGGGTGAGATCCTCAGTGAAGAATCAAGGGCAGACATCAGATTCGTGATACTCAGCCTCTTTCTCTGGCAGCCCAGGTCCATCTGAGCAAAGACTCTGTGTCTGTTCTGCCCATGCTGCATCCACAGAGTTTCACACAGGGTGCCATTTGTCCGCTGAGTATTCATGAGAAAAGAAAAGCAGTTATGAAGATGTACAGAAGTACAAATAAATAGAATATTCCTTGAAGGCGAGTGGATCTATGAGGCTGAACGTTTCTGTGTAGGGAGAGGGTTAATGTGGGCTGAAGCTGCAGACAGAAGCTTAACACAATGGCTTCCCACTTACAAAGTAGTAGAATTGCATATTCATAATACTTTGAATTATAAGATAAGATGTTCATAATACAATGTCACATTAAAATGGGACATTACAAAATTACTATGGTTTTAAATCAGGAGTAAAACATCTATTCAAATGGGGTAGTATTTTTCACTGTGTTGTGTGATTTTTCACAGAAATGTGACCTGCTCTAGCCAACTTCCCAACCTCAGGTGGCGCCAACTTCATCTTCCCAGTTTCTGAGCCCACAAACCTACGGACCATCTTTGATTCATTTTTTTTCACTACCCATATCCATCTCACTAGACATCCTACTTACTCTGTCTTCAGAATTTGTCAACAATGTGAACACTTTCCGTCTTTGTCTCTACAAAGAGCCTGGAAAGAGCCACCATTTTCTTTTACCTGGGTGTTCTCCTTGGTTGTCTAACTGTTCTCCCTCGTCCTCGCTTTATTTTCAGTGTAGTCTCCACCCCCCAGTCAACATCAATCCTTCAATGTATGCAGCAGATAGTGTCCGTGTTTTGGTCAAACCCTGTAATGGCTCCCATTTTATTTAGAGAAAATTCAAAATTCTTACAGAAAACCTAGACAGCTTTACAGTCCTTTCTTGTTTTTCTCTGACCTTGTCCTTAACCTCAGCTCCACATCTAGTTCCATGTGCACTGGCACTTGGCTCCGCCTGGGACAGGACACTGGCGCTTTCCTGCGTTTAGATAATATACACGGTGTATGCGCGTGGCTTAGTCGTTCATCGTTTTCCAAGTCTTGCCAGTAATGATCTTGTCAGTGAGGTTCTCCATGACCTCCCAGTGTGTATCACGTCCTTCATTCCCTGCTCATGCCTCAAGGTACCTTCATCTTATAGTCAATATTTTATTTGTTATTGTTCATCTTAACTGTAATATTGGCTCAAAAGAGACTGATTCTTTGCAAGTTTTTTTTCTTGATACCTCTCATTCACACATATATACATGCATACATAATGTGCCTATTGAAGCACTGAGTACTTTCTCCAGTTCATTTCTGACATTCAGGCAGTTTGTTCCTAATCAATTCTTTTCTTTTCCCTTTCAGGCTTCCATGGTGCAAAGTTACCAGAATTGAAAAATAATCACGTTTTGAAAGCAAAATGCTTTAGACTGGCAAGAAACAAAGCCCAGGCACCCCTAAGATTTCATTTTTATTTTTTCCCTTTTTTTTATTTGATAGTTTATTGTCAAATTGGTTTCCATAATATACCCAGTGCTTCTCCCCACAAGTGCCCCCCACCATGACCATCACCCCCCCTCCTCCCTCCCCCTCCCCCTTCAGTCCATGGTTCATCTCCAGTATTCAGTAGTCTCCCTTGATCTGTGTCCCTCACTCTCCCCTGCTCTCTTTCCCCCTTCCTCTCCCCATGGTCCCCTGCCAGGTCTCTCCTGTTAGACCTATGAATGCAAACATATGGTATCTGTCCTTTGCTGCCTGACTTATTTCGCTTAGCATGACACCCTCAAGGTCCATCCACTTTCCTACAAATGGCCATATGTCATTCTTTCTCATTGCCATGTAGTACTCCATCGTGTATATATACCACATCTTCTTGATCCACTCATCAGGTGATAGACATTTAGGCTCTTTCCATGATTTGGCTATTGTAGAAAATGCCGCGATGAAGATTTCATTTTTAATCATCTCTACAACAAACGTGGGACTTGAACTTACAACCCTGAGATCAAGAGTTGCATGCACCACTTATTGAGCCAAGTGTTTTGACTTTTAATTGGAAATCTGTTTTCTAATAAAAATTAAGCATGTATTTTTAAAAACAGGCTATACTTGATGACACCAGAACACAAATGTCAAAAAAAAAATTAGAATGGCTACCCATTTCCTTGGGCATTGTATTCTCCATTTTCCACTTCCGTCCACATGGGCTGGCCTCTTTCCTTTATTGTGACTCTGAACAGTAAAGGCACTAAAGTTTTTTAATCTGACTTCATAAAAGGAATAGAAATAGAGTAAGATAAATAGACTTCAACAAAATTCTCTCTGAAAATTCAGGCCAATTGATAGAAAGTGAAAAAATTACAGTGCCCAGGAGAAGAAATAAATGTTGCCCCAAATAGAAAACAAATTATAATATTTGTTATTCAAATAAGGATTTTAAAACATTAATATATAAATTTCCAGACATCTACAGAAGATGAGGAGGCAATGTAATAGACCATGTGAACCTACCAACGTCCATTCCAGGATCAATCCATGATGGCTAAACTCATTTCGTGTATAATTGCACCTACATTCTGTAGGAACTACTTAAAAGCAAATCCTAGGGATGCCTGGGAGGCTCAGTTGGTTAAGTGTCTGACTTCGACTCAGGTCATGATCCTGTAGTTTGTGGGTTTGAGCCCCGCAACGGGCTCTGTGCTGACAGCTCAGAGCATGGAGCTTGTTTTGGATTATGTGTCTCCCTCTCTCTCTGCCCCTCCCTTGTTCGAACTCTGCCTCTCTCTGTCTCAAAAATAAACAAATATTTTAAAAAAAAGCAAATCCTAGAAGCCATATAATTGCATCTCTAAATACATCACTTTATTATTTTTAATTTTTTTAATTTAAGTAGTTTATTACCAAGTTAGTTTCCATATAACACTCTGTGCTCTTTCCCACAAGTGCCCCTCTCCTTGACCATCACCTCCCTTCCCCTCTCCCCTCCCTCTTCAGCCCTCAGTTTGTTTTCAGTATTCAAGAGTCTCTCATGATTTGCCTCACTCCTTCTCCCTAACTTCCCCTCTCTTTCCCCTTCCCATGGTCCCCTGTTAGGTTTCTCCTGTTAGACCTATGAGTGAAAACATATGGTATCTGTCCTTCTCTGCCTGACTTATTTCGCTTAGCATGACTTCCTCTAGGTCCATCCACTTTGCTACAAATGGCCAGATTGCATTCTTTCTCATTGCCGTGTAGTATTCCATTGTATATATACCACATCTTCCTGACCCATTCATCAGTTGGTGGGGATTTAGGCTCTTTCCATGATTTGGCTATTGTTGACAGTGCCACTATGAACATTGGGGTACATGTGCTCCTATGCATCAGCACTTCTGTATCCTTTGGGTAAATCCCCAGCAGTGTTATTGCTGGGTCATAGGGGAGTTCTATTGATAGTTTTTTGAGGAACCTCCACACTGATTTCCAGAGCAGCTGCACCAGTTTACATTCCCACCAGCAGTGTAGGAGGGTGCCCGTTTCTCCACATCCTCGCCAGCATCTATAGTCTCTTGATTTGTTCATTTTAGCCACTCTGACAGGTGTGAGGCGGTATCTCAGTGTGGTTTGAATTTGTATTTCCCTGATGATGAGTGATGCTGAGCATCGTTTCGTGTGCCTGTTGGCCATCTGGATGTCCTCCCTGGAGAAGAGTCTATTCAAGTCTTCTGTCCATTTCTTCACTCGATTATTCGTCTTTCGGGTGTGGAGTTTGGTGAATTCCTTGTAGATTTTGGATACTAGCCCTTTATCCAATATGTCATTTGTCATTAACTTTTCCCATTCTGTCAGTTGCCTATTAGTTTTTTTAAAATTGTTTCCTTTGCAGTACAGAAGCTTTTTATCTTGATGAAGTCCCAATAGTTCATTTTTGTTCTTGATTCCCTTGCCTCTGGGGATGTGTCAAGTAGGAAATTGCTGCGGTTGAGGTCAAGGAGGCTGTTTCCTACTTTCTCCTTGAGGGTTTTGATGGTTTTCTGTCTCACATTCAGGTCCTTTATCCATTTTGAGTTTATTTTTGTGTACGATGTAAGAAAGTGGGCTAGTTTCATTCTTCTACATGTTGCTGTCCAGCTCTCCCAACACCACCTGCTAAAGAGGCTGTCTTTTTTCCATTGGATACTCTTTCCTGCTTTGTCAAAGATTAATTGGCCATGCACTTGTGGGCCCAGTTCTGGGCTTTCTATTCTATTCCATTAGTCTATGTGTCTGTTTTTGTGCCAATACCATACTGTCTTGATGATGACAGCTTTGTAGTGGAGGCTAATATCTGGGATTGTGAGGCCTCCTGTTTTGTTTTTCTTCTTCAATATTACTTCGGCTATTCGGTTTTTTTTGTGGTTAAATACATCACTTTAAAAGACAAAGATATCTAGGATACTTGACTGGCTCAGTCAGCAGAGCAACTGACTCTTGATCTTGGGGTCATGAATACAAGCCCTTCATTGGGCATGGAGCCTACTTAATAAAAATTTAAAAAACAACAAAAATGCTTTTCCCCTTATTTGCAGTATCTTTCTATCCATAAACATATTAATTATTTAATACCATGAAGTACTAAATCATTATTCAGAAAGAGGTTATTTATCATGTAGAATTCACCTTATTCTAAGTTGGCTTCTGACATGGTTGTCTGCCCCATAATTCATTTTACAGATAGTTATTCCACCTAATTTGACATTGAGGTAGACTCATTCACAGGTGTTCATGTCTACTTCTGTCTACTCTTTGCATCACATGAAAATATTCTATATTTCTGAGGCACAGGATGGCTCAGTTAGTTGAGAATCCAGCTTTTGCTCAGGTCGTGATCTCACAGTTTATGAGTTCACGTGCCACATCAGGCTCTCTGCTATCAGTGCAGAGCCAGATTTGGATGCTCTGTTTCCTTCTCTCTCTGTCCCTCTCCATCGTGCATATGCACATGCACATCCACACTCTCTCAAAATAAGCCTTAAGAAAAATAATAATTAGATTAAGAATTAGAAAAAGAAAATATTCTGGGGTGCCTGGGTGGCTCAGTTGGTTAAGCGTCCAACTTCGGCTCAGGTCACAATCTCACAGTCTGTGAGTTTGAGCCCCGCATCGGGCTCTGTGCTGACAACTCAGAGTCTGGACCCTGCTTCCGATTCTGTGTCTCCCTCTCTCTCTGCCCCTTCCCTGCTCCTGCCCCTCCCCCTCAAAAATAAATTTAAAAAAGGAAGAAAAGTATATCGTATATTCTTGTCTACTTTTGTGACATCGTTATTTTGTTTGATGGATTGAATAAGAAAAATAAGAGTTTTAATTTTACTTTCACTTATTTGTTCGATGCTCTTTATTTTTCTGTCAATCTGAGTTTCTGAGCTTACTTTCCTTTTTTTTTTTTAAATGTTTTATTTATTTTTGATACAGAGAGGGACAGAGCATGAGAGGGGGAGGGGCAGAGAGAGAAGGAGACACAGAACCAGAAGCATGCTCCAGGCTCCGAGCTAGCTGTCAGCACAGAGCCTGGTGCGGGGCTCGAACCCACGAACGTGAGATCTGACCTAAGCCGAAGTCGGAGGCTTAACTGACTGAGCCACCCAGGCGCCCCAACCTTTTTTTTTTTTTAAAAGAATATCTTGTGACATTTCTTGGCAAAGTAGGTCTAATAGCAAGAAATTCCCTCAATTTTTGTTTGAGAAAGTATTTCTCTTTTACTTTTGAAGGATAATTTCACAGGGTGCAGAATTCTAGTTTGGTGAGGGTTTTCTCCCAACACTTTCAATATTTCACTCCTCTCTTGATTACATGGTTTCTGAAGAAAAGTTGTAGTTCTTATTGTTGTTCTGATGTCGGTGAGGTGTTTTTCACTCTGGCATTTTTCAGGTTGCTGTGTGTGTGGTTTTTTTGTTTGTTTGTTTGGTTGGTTTTTATTTTTTGTTTTTTACTTATCCTTGGTTGTAGATAATTTGAAAATTATATGCCTACTAGTAGTATTTCTTTTGCTGTTGGTGGTGGTAGTGGTGGTTTTGTTTTGTTTTGTTTTTTGTTCCGTTTGATGTTCTCTGATCTGTGGTTTGTGTCTGACATTAATATGGGGGAAATTCTTAGTGATTATTGTTTTTAAATTTCTTCTGTTCCTCTATGTCTCGGCCTTCGGGCCTTTCCGTTGTGCATATGTCACACCTTTTGTGATTGCCCCTCAGTCCTTGGATATTCTTTCCCTTTTTTTCAATCTTTGGTCTTGCATTTTAGTTTTTGAAGTTTCTATTGATATTTTTGTAGTGTTTTATTTGTTTATTTTTTGAGAGAGAGCACAAGCAGTGGAGAGGCAGAGAGAGGGGGACAGAGGATCCCAAGTGGGCTCTGCACTGACAGCAGTGAGCCTGATGTGGAGCTTGAATTCATGAACCTTGAGATCACGACCTGAGCTGAAGTCAGCTTCTCGACCACCTGATCCACCCAGGTGTCCCGCTGTCAATATGTTTTTGAGCCCAAAGAGTCTTCCCTCAGCTGCGCCCATCTCTCTGCTTACATCGCTCGTGTGTTCTTGCATGCTGTCTACTATATGCATGAGAGCCGCTAGCAAATTAATCTTTGTTTTACATTCTGGGGCTGATAATTACAACATCTTTTCTATGCCTGGATCTGATGCTTGCTCTGTCTCTTCAAATTGTGTTTTTTGCCTTTTATGCCTTGTAATTTTTTTTTCTTGATAGCCAGATGTGATGCATGGGTAAAAGGAACTACTATATTTAGTCCTTTTGTAGTGTGGTAGTAAGGTGTGGAGGAGGGAAGCCCTAAGATTAGATCTCAGTCTTTTTTTTTAAAATTTTTAATGTTTTTCCTTATTTTTGAGAGAGAGAGAAAGAGAGACACAGACAGAGAGAGAGAGAGAGAGAGAGAGAGAGAGAGACAGAGACAGAGACAGAGTGAGCAGGGGAGGGTCAGAGAGAGAGGAAGACACAGAATCTGAAGACAGGCTCCAGACTCTGAACTAGCTATAAGCATAGGGTGTGACTCGGGGCTCAGACTCATGAACCATGAGATCATGACCTGAGCCAAGGCTGGAGCTCTCCCAACTGAGCCACCCAGGTGCCTCTAGATCTCAGTTTTCTAATGAGCCTGTGCTTCTGGACTATTTACTTCACAAGTGTTTCTATATTTTTCTCTTTCTTTAGGTGGGACAGGATGGCTAGAGTGGGCTGGAGTTGGGTTTTTGCTTTCTCTGGGGTTCGTTAGGCTCTGTAATAATACCAGTCCGGTTCTGTTTAACGAGTTTCCCCTGAGGGTAGGCTTTGTTGAGAAGAATGAGCTGTTCTGGCTTATTTCAGAAGGGTTCCTTTTCCCCTCCTCCTGCAGGAATCTTGAGTTTGATGGGTTTTTTTTTTGTTGTTGGTTGGTTGGTTTTTTTCCCCCCAGTATTCACTGTGTGAATCTGGCCAACCTCCTGGAGATAATTTCACAATATTATGGGACCCTGCTGTGACTGGGTCCCCCTGGAGTTTTCAGCTCTCAGAGTTGTCCACACTGCACATCTAGCAATTCATCACTTACGGTGTGGGTTTTCCTACCCAGGCATGGGTTCCCGTGGTGGTTCCTGCTCATGAGTGTCTCCGCTGCAGCGAGGGGTGGCTCCCTATGTCACCCCCCCCCCCATCTGCCTCTCCAATCCCGGGCACCAGTTTGCCTGGTGCCCCTCCCCTTATGGATCCAAAAAGAATTTTTAGCTTTTCAGCCTGTTCAGCTTTTTATTTGTGGGGAGGTTTGGGTGGTGACTTCCAGTTTCTTCATGAGTTTAACCAGAAACTAGAACTCATTCGTGATGTTCATGTTCTCTTGAAATAACGGTGGGGGGTTTTTGTTTTGTTTTGTTTTGTTTTGTTTTTGAGGAAAAACACTTTCTGGATCTAATTAGAGTAACCAAATTTTCTCTTTCAGTCTCCAGATTCCTCTGATTTAAATGAACTCAAACTGCAACACATCCTCTGAATGGATGGATTGATTTCTACTAACTTAAATTAGGGTCTTACCTTCCTAACTCAGATTCTTACTGAGATCCTTGGAAATTCTTCACTTCTTTGTCTTTATAATGTTACTCTATGCACAGGTCTTGAGACACAGACTTGATTCCTAACCAACCGGTCTTAGCTAATGTGTTGGTTCTTTTCTCTAAAGGGATCCCTCAGACACTGATGCTTTTAGATTAAAATCTTGCCTGGATGACGCTGAATGTATATTGGTCTTCTATTTACAGAGCGGCCAGACAGGCTTTCCTCAGCAGCCCCTGCCTCCTCAGTTGTTTCCAGGCCATCCAGCTTTGCCCCAGTTTCTCCGGGGGGATGCGGCTCAGAATTAGATCCGCAGTGTGCACTGGCTTCTGCTCTTTTGTCTATTGAATTCTGCACCTGTTGTTAAATATACTGATTACTATGAATGTAACTGGCCCAAAGAATAGCAAAAACATCATGAGTATGGAAAACATTGATAGATTCTGCTCCTCACCCATTCCTGAAAGATTGGTGTTCTCTGCAACTGCACTTGTTCACACCTTCACTGATGTTGTGTGTTGCAGCCCCCTGACGTGGACGAATGGCCCCATGGTCCTTGTCCTGCCCAGGCCCGAGCAATGAGTCCAACACATTCACGGCAGCAGCCTTTCCCCCAGACCTTGCCTCGAAACCAGAGTGACACGCGTGATCTTGATCCTAGTGAGCATGTTTGTCTCCTTGTACTCTCTATCTTCTGTTTTATCATTCTAGATAACCCAGACTGTGAACCCCAGCCACTGGCTGATGAACACCTCTGCACCGGTGTCTTTCGGCTTCCCAGCATTCAACGTCTTTGTGTTCATTTTCAGTGATACCCGAATCTCAAAGTTTCGCTTTGTTGGGGACAAGGAAAACAAATGCTCTAAGGATGGTCTCTGGGCCATGAGTTTCTTCCAGAACATCCCACCATTAATTTGATTATTTTGTTCAACATTTGTGGGCTTATATGCAAAGGCTCTGAGATTGTGTTGAATAAAAATTATGACTTTATATTGTTTATTGGACTGACAAGAAATGAACATGGTAAAAATAATAACTCAAATGTATGTCAGTTCCTTAAAAAATTAAACATAGCATTACCATATGATTTAGCAATTCTGCAATACCCAAAAGAATTGAAAGCAAGGATCTAACAGATAATTGTACATCGGTGTTCATAGGAACATTATTCACAATGGTGAAAAGGTGGAAAAAACTCAAAATATCCATGGGTGGATGAATAGATAAAACATAGTATATACATACAATAGGATATCATTCAGCCTTAAAAATGAATTAGATTCTGACACATGCTACAGCATGGATAAATCTGGAAAATATGCTTACTGAAATAAACAAGACAAAAAAAGACAAATACTAAATAATTCTATTTATATGAGGTATTTAGGATAGCCAAACTCAGAAAGTAGAGTATTCGTTACCAGGGGCTGGGGGCAGTGAGGAATGGAAAGTTTTGCTTCTTCAGTATGGAGTTTCCATCGGAGATGATGTGAAAGTAGAGTGGATGGATGGTGCTGGTAGTTGCACAACAATGTGAATGTACTTCATTTGACTAAAGTGCACACTTAAAATGGCTAAGATGAGTCAGGGCGCCCGGCCGGCTCAGTCACTAGAGCGTGTGACTCTTGACCTCAGGGTCTTGAGCTTAAGCCTCACTTTGGGTATGGAGATTATTTAAAAATTTTAACAGGGCACCTGAGTGGCTCAGTCACTTAAGTGTCCAACTCAGCTCATGTCATAATCTCATGGTTTGTGGGTTCGAGCCCTGCATCAGGCTCTGTGCTGACAGCCCAGGGCCTGGAGCCTGCTTCAGATTCTGTGTCTCCCTCTTTTTCTGCCCTCCCTCAGTTGTGCTCCATCTCTCTCTCTCTGTCTTTCAAAAATAAATAAATGTTTAAAAAGTTTAAATATATAAAATGGTTAAGGGGGACATGGGTGACTCAGTCATTTGGGCATCTGAGTCTTGATTTTGACTCAGGGCATACCCCAATGCTGTGGAATTGAGCCCCACACTCAGCGGGGAGCCTGCTTAAGATTCTCTCTCTCTCCCTTGCTCATGCACTCTCTCTCTCTTTTAAAAAAAAAAAGTAAAAAAATAAAATGGTTAAGATAGTCAATTTTATGTCTATTTTACTATAATAAAAATGTAAAAATAATTACTCAAAGGTGACTTACTCTACCGGTCATTTTACTCACTACTGAAATTTGAGGATTTCATGATAACGCTGTGGATGGAATTTTCAGTGTTTTGAGGCGGATACTGTTGGGGAAATATAATTATCAACAAAATCTTCTGCTGACCCAGAAAACCTCGCCACACTGGTGAGCAGCAGTCTTATTCTTGAACAGGCATTAAACCAGGATGTAATGTGCATCAGGGACAGCCCACTAAAGGACAATAAAGTCAGTAAGAACGCTCAGCCTTTTATACGGTCGAGAAATACAACCTAAGATGTTCACAGTATTAAGATAAACTATAACCAGACGCCAAGTAAGAGGACTTCATGGCTCCATTTGTCGCACAATGTCCATCTTAAGTTCACCTCACAATTAGAATGGCTGTTGGGGTTTGCTGATTGCCTTTTCCTAAGGAAATATCAATTTCTTATATCTTTACGGCAGGAAGGAATTTTGTAACGTGGACCCTGGTTCCTACGGAAGTTAGACTCCTATCCTCCCTGGAGATGGTGCCTTAGCTTTCTTTGTGATATCCTTTCAAAGAGAAGCCCTTCAGATCTTCAAGAAAGAAAAATCCTGGGTTTTGGAAACTCATCTAACTTTTATAAATATTCCCATACACTTCAAAGAGCAGAGGAAGAATTGACAATTATAAGTTTCTTGAAGCAAATACTCTAAGAAAGGTGATGGATAGATAGAGTCTCTTTCTCTTCTTGCCTTGGGGATTTTTTTTTCTTTTTTAGATTTATATTTACCCTTACAAAACTCACTGCTAATATGAACTTTAAATTAATGAACAACATCGCTTTTCGGCCTTTCGGCTAAGATCAAGTGTAGTATCTGTACTTATCAGTTTAAATTAATGAACAAAAGATTTACCTGCATTTTCTAGACATATAGGGTGAATGTCCTTACAAATGGAGAGAAAAGTCACAGGAATATCCAGATTGTGGAGGCTTATAAAGACTTCAGCAAAACTGAAGGGAGTTTAAGAAGTGCGTGCGTGCATATAAGACAAAGCAGAGGAAGTATTGATCATTTCTTCTGTTAGGTCTTGATGGATATGCCAAAGATGAGAAACTTTACAGAGGAGACATGATGGGTAACTGAGCATTTATTCGCATAGGTGAAGTGACCAGATTTCTTTAAAAATTCAATTGAAATAAATTTACTTTATTGACTGTTACATTTAACCACCAGTAAAACAGGAAAAATACTAAAGGAATATTTTGGAATTTTTTATTAAATGAAAACAACTTTTAGAAATATTTGGTCATCATTGGTGTATTATGGCAACTTTCGAAGAGCTGAATTTTTATTTCCTCATTATCATATTTCATAACTATTTGTCTTTTATTTATTTTAAAAATGTGTATGCATGTCTGTATTTATTTATTTACTTTTTAGAGAGACAGAGACAGAGACACAGAGACACAGAGAGAGAGAGGAAGCATAAGTAGGAGAGGGGCAGAGAGAGAGAAGGAGAATCCAAAACAGACTCCAGGCTCTGAGTTGTCAGCACAGAGCCCAATGCAAGGATCAAACTCACAGACCAATGAGATCATAACCTGAGCCAAAGTCAGATGCTTAGCCAACTGAGCTACCCAGTCATCACCTCATTTGTCTTTTATTATGAGTAACATAAAAATAATACTTGGTCATTGAAAAATAATCTTATCTGTGGTTATATGTAGTTCTGTGATGTCTGCTTTAAAAAATTGAGTTGAAAATTATTTTTGTTTGAATTTTAATATTTAATTACTGTTTAATGTAAGTAAATATGAAGCACATATTTGCCTAAATAGTGCTTTAATCCAATATATTTAAGTAATGTGGATGTTATAAATGATAAATCATGGTGATTTAAGTTAAATTTCTTATTTCTAATAAACTCAATAGCAACATTCTTTTCCATAGGAAGAGTTGTTTCTTTCAACATTAATCCATTTTCTAATAGAAAATAAGAAACTCTATTATTTCCTTGAAGCTTTTTAAAAGTTTTTACTTTGATGTTTTAATAGTTTTCAGTCTTAAGAGTTTTTAGTAAATGCTCAGTGGCCTACCTAATGTCGTCTGAATGAGATGCAATTATTTTGAAATGTTGAATCTTTTCATTGTTTTCACAGATTTGACTTTGAAATCTGCCCAATGCAAGATACTCAAATTACAGGTTGTTCATGTATTGCATTTTTAAAAAGTATATCTATTATATGAGGGTTTTTGTGCTTGTTATGTACCTTGTCTGCTAGATTCCAAAACTTGGAGCATCTGGTCAGCTCAGTTGGTAGAGCATGCAACTCTTGATCTCATGAGTTCAAGATCCACGTTGGATGTAGAGATTACTTAAATATATAAACCTTAGAAATCACACCTCGTACAGTGGAGAGCAGATTATGTATGAGGTTAAGAGAGGAGGCAGGGAGGGCAGAAGGAGGCTACTGCAGTAGTCCTGGTGAGTGTTGTTGAACAAGAGTGGTGGCTGTAGAGGTGGGAGAAGTGATTGGATTCTGGGTCCACTTATTTATTTATTTATTTATTTGTTTATTTATTTATTTACTGTACATGATTGGAAAGGGAGAAGGAGAGATAATGGGTCTATTTTTAAAGAAATATCAAGTAGACTTTTTAAAATTTTCAAATTGGTTTCCATGTAACACCCAGTGCTTCTCCCCACAAGTGCCCCCCACCATGACCATCACCCCCTTCCCTCCATCCCCCTCCCCCATCAGTCCATGGTTCATTTTCAGTATTCAGTAGTCTTTCATGACTTGTGTCCCTCACTCTCCCCAGCTCTCTTTCCCCTTTCGTCTCCCCATGGTCCCCTGCCAGGCCTGTCCTGTTAGACCTATGAATGCAAACATATGGTATCTGTCCTTCTCTGCCTGACTTATTTCACTTAGCATGACACCCTCGAGGTCCATCCATTTTCCTACAAATGGCCATATTTCATTCCTTCTCATTGCCATGTAATACTCCATTATATATATATATGTATATACACACCACATCTTCTTGATCCATTCATCAGGTGATGGACATTTAGACTCTTTCCATGATTTGGCTATTGTAGAAAGTGCTGCTATGAACATTGGGGTACATGTGCCCCTATGCATCAGCACTTCTGTATCCTTTGGGTAAATCCCCAGCAGTGCTATTGCTGGGTCATAGGGGAGTTCTACCAGTAGTTTTTTGAGGAACCTCCACACTGTTTTCCAGAGCGGCCGCACCAGTTTACATTCCCATCAATAGTGTAGGAGGGTGCCCGTTTCTCCACATCCTCACCAGCATCTACAGTCTCTTGATTTGTTCATTCTAGCAACTCTGACCGGTGTGAGGTGGTATCTCAGTGTGGTTTTGATTTGTATTTCCCTGATGATGAGTGACACTGAGCATCGTTTCATGTGCCTGCTGGCCATCTGGATGTCCTCTTTGGAGAAGTATCTATCCAGGTCTTCTGCCCATTTCTTCACTGGATTATTCATTTTTTGTGTATGGAGTTTAGTGAGCTCCTTGTATATTTTGGATACTAGCCCTTTATCTGATATGCCATTTGCCACTATCTTTTCCCATTCTGTGGGTTGCCTATTAGTTTTTTTGATTGTTTCCTTTGCAGTGCAGAAGCTTTTTATCTTGATGAGGTCCCCGTAGTTCATTCTTGTTCTTGATTCCCTTGCCTCTGGGGATGTGTCAAGTAGGAAATTGCTGTGGTTGAGGTCAAGGAGGCTTTCTCCTGCTTTCTCTTCTAGGGTTTTGATGGTTTCCTGTCTCACATTCAGATCCTTTATCCGTTTTGAGTTTATTTTTGTGAATGGTGTAAGAAAGTGGTCTAATTTCATTTTTCTACATGTTGCTGTCCAGCTCTCCCAACACCACCTGTTGAAGAGGCTGTCTTTTTTCCATTGGATACTCTTTTTTGCTTTGTCAAAGATTAATTGGCCATATACTTGTGGGTCCAGTTCTGGGTTCTCTATTCTATTCCATTGGTCCATGTGTCTGTTTTTGTGCCAATACCATACTGTTTTGATGATGACAGCTTTGTAGTAGAAGCTAAAGTCTGGGATTGTGATGCCCCCCGTTTTCGTTTTCTTCTTCAATATTACTTTGGCTATTTGGGGTTTTTTTGCAGTTCCATACGAATTTTAAGGTAGTTTGTTCTAGCTTTGAGAAGAATGCTGGTGCAACTTTGATGGGGATTGCATTGAATGTGTAGATTGCTTTGGGTAATAATGACATTTTAACAATGTTTTTTCTTCCGATCCATGGGCATGGAATGTTTTTCCATTTCTTTGTGTCTTCTTCAATTTCCTTCATAAGTCTTCTATAGTTTTCAGCATACAGGTCTTTTACATCATTGGTTAGATTTATTCCTAGGTATTTTATGGTTTTTTGTGCAATTATGAATGGGATCAGTTTCTTGATTTCTCCTTCTGTTGCTTCATTTTTGGTATATAAGAATGCAACTGATTTCTGTACATTGATTTTGTACCCTGAAACTTTACTGAATTCATTGATCAGTTCTAGAAGGCTTCTGGTGGAGTCAATTGGGTTTTCCACATAGAGTATCATGTCATCTACGAAAGGGGAAAGTTTGACTTCTTTGCCAATTCTGATGCCTTTTATTTCCTTTTTTTGATGTTGTAGGTGAGGGAGAAAAGGGAGGAGTCAGAAAAGACCTCAGGGATTTTGGTCCTAGCAGCTGAAGCAATGGAAGCTCCATCAACTAGGATGGTAAAATTGGTGGAAGATTCATTTTTATTGGGACTATCAAGTGTTCTGTTTGGCTCTGTTAAGAGTCTATGATGTTTCATAGAATGGTGAATGGAGTCACCGAGTGGGCAGCTGGATACACAGGACTAAAAATCTGGGGAGCATTCAAGAGAGAGACATCCAAAAGTGGTGAGCTGGGGTGGAACTTTGGATCACAGGTAGGAGGGGGATATTAATGTTATAGTGGCGATGCTCTTAGTAGGTTAGGAAGATGGTCCCCAGGATTGGGCACCGTTGTTGAGTGTGGAGGGCACAAAGGTGAGGAGAGGATAGTCTGACAGGTGACCAAGGCTTCCTCGGGATGAGTGGATGTGAGATGGATGTGAAGGCAGAATAGTCATTGAGTCAAGATAACACTGAAGGCAAGGGTCCTGCTTATTCTTACTACTGTACAGAATCAGCAAGAGTTGGTGGTGAGCTTTGGTGGGTCTGGGGTTTTCAGTCTTGCTGGTGGATAAGATCTGGAGCAAAGGTTGTCATCAGTGAGAGACACTATGCCAGGCATGGGGACCAGTGGTATGGGGCTTTTAATGAAAGTTTTGTAGAGAATGGTGGGGAATGGCTGTTGAGGGGATAGCAGCGCAGCACGGAAGTGGAAGTGAGCCATGAGTGTTTTAAACTCACTTGTAATTCTGAGTGGTTAATATTGAAGAAAGGTTCAGAGGCAGGCTGTGTGGTCTTCAAAGCAGTGTTTGGAACTTTCCCTGACTGTGGCGTCCATTAGAGGTCTGGGGTTGTGCTGGGTCATGTTTGAATTGGTCAAACACTCTTTGGATGCCATGTGCCCAGTACATGGGTGAAAGGGGGCAGGGAGGTGGTGGTGACTGTGGGGTCTGGAGATGTGAGCGTATGGTCCACAGAATGAAGTACATATAGAGGGGAAGTGTGGCCTGATGGCTCCAGGGCCTTGCTACTGGCGACTGAAGGTGGAGTTGTGAAGCCAGGTTTGGTTGTATCTGGGAGTCATGATCTTGGGGGCCCCAGGGTTGTTGCCTGGCAGGTGGGTTTGCACCCTACAGGCCAGGCCCACTGCTGAGATGGGGTCTATCTGCCCACCTGCCTGTTGGTGAGGTCTGAGTAGAGTATTAATATGAACAAGGGGAGGGCATAGGCATCAGCGGGACCAAGGATTGGTACCTCCTCTGAGAAGCGGATCTCCGGAGGAAGATGAGTTTGTACTGTGGGACCTCAGGCTACTCCTGACTTCATCTGTCCCTATCGTGACAGACACTGTGACATCTGAGAACATGCTTTTGCATCTGTGGGAGGAGTGGCAGTTCCTGGATGGGTTTCAGAGATGCCCATACTACAATGCGAGTCTGAAGAACTTTACATTTATATGCTCATATCCTCATTGGGCAAGGCAGCCATGCCCTCCCCAGTGCCCTGTTCTAAGCTTTGCATCCCCACTGTCCACCCCTGTTTTCTCCAGACGGTGCTCTGTCCTCCTCACATCAGGACCATGGACACTTCCCTCGTTCCTGAGCGGGGGCTGAACTGTGTGCACTGACCTCCTCCCTCCTCACGCCCCAGCGTCTGCCTCGTGGGAGGATTCAGGGTCAGCACTCTGAGAGTGAGCCTAAGGATCCACCTTGCTTGCCCTCTCCCTGGCCAGTTACTGTGTTTAGGTCCAAGGCACCTCTGTTCCTCAGGTCTTACTCTCTTACTTTAAGTGACATTTCCTTGTGCCAGCTCGTGCCAGGAATTATTTGCATTCTCATGGCCTCTACTTACCTGGACCATGAGGTGCTTTTCAAGTCTCCTGCTCAGTTCTCTTTATAGTGTGTAGATCTCTTCCATGGTCTGTTGTGTGCTGAGTTGCCCTGGCCCAGTAGTGACCACTCACCTGGCGGTGTCCCCTTCAGTGCTTGCTTCCTCCATGTCCCATGTAGTTGCCTAACTAGGGCTTCAGAAGTGTCCTTTCTCCACAGGATGGACATGACCTTAACCATGACAGGGTGGGCTCAGGGGGCCTGGCCCTGGTGGATGGCAGCCGGGGAGTGTGTGACGTCAGGGCTATGTTCAGATCACACCAGCAACCTATCCTTTCCAACCAGGGTTTTGGTGCCATCGCCGGTGGCCACACCTCATTTCTCCCTTTCCATTGTTGATACTGTGCTGACCTGTTGAAGCCCAGGGGAAATCTCGAATAGCCCTGTATTCCACATTCTGTCCATCCCTCTCTACACTCATTCTGAAGTGCTCTGCCACACTAACCTTCTTATGTTGTGCCCTAAGCTGTACAGTATCCTGACACTGGCCTTGAACTTCCACTCATTTGTTGCAATTGGTTCTTCCTGGGCTTTCACATGCCTCTGCATGACCTTAAATGTCACTGGAAGACAAGTTCCTGCTGAAAGCCTTTGGTGGAAGAAGAAGTTGTGCATCTGCTTTGCTTCCCTGTGCCACACCCTGTCCTGTGTGCTTCTGGTGCAGCCTCCACTGTTCTGTGACCTTATGGTCTCAGTAATGCTCAGCAGCCACATCTGCAGCCAGAGCCCCGCTCCCATTTCTTGAAAAGAATCCCCTGAACTTATTTCTGGTTGTAATTCAATCGAGTAATTCAACTGAATGTGATTCAGTGAGTCAGTGTGGACACATTCCTCCAATAATGTCAGCACATACTTCACTGTTACTTCTTCGCTTTAAGGTTATTGGTGCGGAGCAGAGATCAAAGAGACACCTTAGGAACAGAGTGTTTCTGTAGGAACAGCACAGATCGGGATTCCCATGGCGGGTCCCTTCATCCAGAAGGTCCACCCCCGTGATATGTGTATCCCTATCTTGAAACACATTTTACACTTGGCTAAGCACCATGGGAAATGTTTGGACAGAAACTGTTTACAAGAGAACAGCATGTACCAAAACATTTTATTTTAATGCAAACCTTCAGTGTCACCAGGAGCAGCATTTTGGTGAAAAATTGCAACATGGAAAGAGCCTCGTGTGTGAAGAGCTGCAAGTTCCATGTGTTAAGGAAGCCCTTTACCTGTGGGGAGGTTAGGAAGGGCTTCCTGGCCACCTCAGACTATTTGTATAGGTAGGGCACTTCTACCAGGGAGGGGGCAAACAAACCCACCAAGTGTGTGTTGGTAGAAAAAGTCATTACAACTGTGAAGAATGTAAGCCTTCATCTCCAGACACGCTTGCTCAGAATCAGGGTATCTGCACTAGAGAAAATCCTTAGAGTGTAGTGAGTACAGGACATCTTTTGGCTATAGCCTCACCTTCAGTCATCAATGGGGAGTCCACACTGCAGAAAGACCATAGTTGTGGAGGAAGTGTGAAATTTCCTTGTTCAGTATAACAAAAATGGATCAAAACCTCTGTGAGTAGCCATCTGCCTGACTTGAATCTCATACATCTACACCTCCGTAGAGGGAAGATTCCCCATAAATTCCAATCATGTGGGGAGCAGGTGTGGGCATGTTGCACTTTCTAACCAGCCCAGGGTTCTTTCCAGATTCATGTCATTGCCAATTTCTGTGGCCAAAGCCACTTCATCTCAACCACCTGGCAGGTTCCCTTCAGGGAAGCTGGCATCTGTTCTGCCATTTATTGGAGCAAAGTAGGAATGGCCTGAGCCCTTAGGAGGTCCATGTCCCCTTCTCTCTGACTAGTTGGCATGGACCTCACCTAGTGTTGGTCCAGAGGAAACCAAATGAATTCTACTGGCAGCTTGCTAAGAGCTACCGTTTTCAGGCACATTTGTCTCTGTGATGAATTTTTCCCACTCCCAAGTCTCCAACGTGGGGACTGCCTATCACATATTGCTTTGGTTTGTACCATAAGAAAGACCTTATTGTTTAAATATTCTCTAAATTTGGGGTTTCTAGCTACTATGCAGTGGTTTATAATAGATTTGGGCTTTTCAAGCATTACAATTTTTGTCCAGTCCCGAACTCTGTGTGCCTCTAAAGGAACAGTATGGGAGAAAATGGCACCTCAGTGTTGGCAAATTTGCATTGCTGCCCATAGCCTCTTGGTAAAGATGTGTTATTCTAATTTATGGCCTGGGCACCTGTGTGATTAGTCTCCAGATATCCGCATTTGGCCTCCTTAAAGAGGGGCAGCCGAGTCTCTACCCTTGAACCGGGGTCTTCCATTTCCTAGAGCCCTCTCCGTAAATCTTGGCCTTTTCTCCTGGAGTCAGGTGGAGAACCCCCTTTCCTAGACCTTGGGAATCTAAATTTCCCAGAACGCTCAGCGTTGAAGACAGCATCGCTGAGCCAATGAGGCTTAGAAAAGATGTGTTTCCGTTTGAGCACGAAGGGTTGGGCGGGACCTCCGGTATCCAGTCTGTGGTCAACGTTTTGGCTGTTGGCAGGTTTCTTCGCCTTGTGAGACGGTCCAGAAGGCCGGGTCGCGCACGGAAGGAGGCTTTGTCGCCGCCGTACGGAGGCGAGTCTGGCGTCGGGGACCTCGTCGCCAGCCAGGCCAGCACAGGACCACCCGGTTCGCTCAGCTGTCATCCCTTCACTCCGCCTACAGAGTCCGATGGCGGCGGCTGCGCCCCGGGACCCCGCTCCGGTAACCGCGCGGCCGCCGCGGCCTCCCCGCACGCAGACCCTCGAGGCCCCAGCGCGGGGCGCCTGCTCGCGTCCCCGCGGCCCAGGTCCCCGGTGTCCCGGCCGGGGAGGCGCCGGCGTGACGGGGTGCGGGGGCGGGCTGGTGCAGGGGCTGGGGAGGGGGGCCGAAGCGGGAGGAGTCGGGGGTGTGGGGTGCGCCTTTTGCCCTCGGGGGACACGTGGTGTGCGGCGGGATCCCGGGGAGGACGGGGACAGGCGGGCGGGAGGGCTGTCCATTCGTGTGAGGACTCCAGACGGCAGGGAGAGTTCTGGCCGAAGGAGGGGCGGGATCTCCGTGAGAGGCGAGGGGTGGTGAAGACCTTGAGGTCCTGGGAGGTTGGGTCTTTGCTCAAGGTCACCTCTGGTAAAAAGCAAAATCGAGTACTTAGGCACAAAGAATAGAAGCCGGCCTGATGTCAACTGGCTGGAGCCCCAAGTCCGTGTCAGGGGTTGTACGCAGATGCTCCCTTTTCTGGCAACCGTTGTAAACGGAGGTGAGAGGTTTCAACCCAGGGCTGAATGCCAGGACGTGCAAGTGCCTAGAGGTAGAACGGAAGTCAGGAATGCTCAAAAACCACGAGTTTCCTTTCAGGTAGGAATAAACAGCAAGTGGATAGGGGTCATAAGAGTGGCTGCCCGAGATGTTGGGTGTGTGTTCTAGGAGTACGAGAGGTTTTGATCCTAGGAAGGCGACGTTACCAAGGTCTAGAAGACTGCATCTGGCTTCAGAGAGGAAAACAGACTATGGACTTGAGGGAGCAAGAAGGACAGGCGTGTGCCGGCTCCTGCTGTCGTCCGGGTGAGGGGCAACGACCAGGGTTGTTGCTTAGGAAATGCTTGTGTTCTGGCTGCATGTTAGAAAAAAAATTTTTAATGTTTTATTTTTGAGGGGGAGAGAGAGAGATAGAGCATGAGTGGGGGAGGGACAGAGAGAGAGGGAGACACAGAATCTGAAGCAGATTCTAGGCTCTGAGCTGTCAGCACAGAGCCTGACTCGGGGCTTGAACTCAGGAACCGTGAGATCATGGCCTGAGCCAAGTTGGCTACTTCACGGACTGAGTCACCCAGATGCCCCTGTCTGTGCGCTTTTAAAAGGGGCAACTAGACTTTCTGCTGTGGACAGTGAGAAAAGAAAAGAGATAATCAGTGATGACTAGAGATTTTGATCTGAGCGGTTGTAGGGATGGAAGCTGCATCGATGGGCTACTGGGCTCCAGTCCTTGGACCTAGTGACAGTGGAAACGAGCCGGACCCACGGTTTTAAAATACAGACAAGGCTTTATTGGGGCCGCAGCTGGAACTGAAGGGAGACACAGTCACAACAAAGGTGTTAGATTGGCTTTCCAAAAAATAGAGAATTTTAAGGGACTTAGGCTGGAAAAGGAGTGACATTTAAGCATGTCAGGGTGGGGAAATACAAGGATTTGGGTGCGCAGGCGCAGTTGACAGAACATGCTTCTTCATACATTAGGTGTTTCCCATGTAGTTCAGCCTCCACCTCTGGGCGTGATTGTTAGATTGTTATGAGATAAAGGTAGCTCTTGGTCACTCCATGATCCTTCTGCGCAGGTGTGAGGGGGGGGCCAAGCTCCAGCTGGTCTGGGCGGCAAGAACTCGTCCTCCAGGCAGTCTTTCTGCTTGAGGGGTACTTTTGGTTTCCATCACAGGATGCTGTGCCTCTGTGTGTTTGGCCTGAATTATGAGATAAGCTGGAAAGAAGAGCCAAAGAAAAATGCAGGTCAAAGGTTGGAGGATACAAGGGGGTGAGGAGTAAAGGTCAGGTCTTGGGATCTAGCTAGTGGTACATTCAGATGAGCAAGTTGACATTCATAAGGATATCAGGAGCTTTGTTTTGTCCATGTTAAGAGTCTGAGGTGTTTCAAAATCCCTGGAGGCATCCAATGAATGGCTTACAGGTCAGGAAATTTGGGGAGGGATTCAGGTTAGAAACATCCAAAATGTGGTCTACAGTGTGGACCCAGAGGAGAGAGTGGCGGGTCATATTTAGGCAAACTTGAGATTATGCTGGCAAAATTATTTGGGGGACATGTGTGGAGGGTGAGGGCCAGGACTGGGTCTCTTGCTTGGATACCTGGGTGATGGATGTGGGCTGCACAAATGCAGGTAAGTGGACCTGAAGGTTTGGTGTATCAAAGAGAGTAGCCTGGTAGATGACCGAAGCTTCCAAGGGGAGAGTGGATTTGCAGTGGATGCAGAGACGAGGGCCGATGGACGAGACGCCATGCCCAGGCCAGAACTGGTGTTTATTTTGTGAGGACTTTTGATGTGTTTCATTCAGCCTAGTCCGGGAAAATAGGGTCACCTGTGAGAATCACTAGGCCTGGGGTGGGCAATCAAAGGGGTTGGTCTTGAAGTTAGGGGGACAGAGAAAATTTTTGTTTGCCAGGTGATAGCACGTGCATTAAGGAAATAGGATGGGTCTGCGGATACGTGAGACCTGCCCATGGCTCTGTGGGCTTAAGTCTGAGGCAAGGGTCAGAGCCACAGGATGAGGCTTTCATAAAACGATTTGGAGTAACACTGCTGCGGGGGCCTGTGTAAGGTCAGCGGTCTTACGGGGTCCTGTTTGAGTTTGCCACGCGTATGGTGGGTGTTGTGTGCCAAGTTGTGGTATAAGGCCTAAACCCTGCGTGATATGCTTTCTTGACGTGTGGTGATACCGAGCGCTCTCAGATGGCCTGAGTACAAACTCCCCTCCCCACGCTGCTTCGTGGGGTGAGATCTCCTAGCCTCACAGCCCTTTTCATAAAGGGAGCAGGGCACGGGTCCTGCTCATCTCCTACCGGCCCACAGACTTACTCAAACAAGCCAGTCACATCCTCCTATGGGAGTCAGAGGGCTTACAACCTTTCCATCCTACAAGGATAGCGTCTCCCAGCCCGCTATTTCACGCTTTTCCAGATTGCAGCCCCTATGTGGCCCTATGGTGTGTGGTATCCTGTTCTCAGAGGGGTGAATTTGTGATAAATAAACTGCTGTCAGTCACATCTGTCCAGTCTCAGGTGTTATGTGTTAGGCCATCACCATAATCTAGGGGTGGGGTTAGAAGGAAGCAGTTTACATATAGATAACTTCTGGGCAGGTCAGGGAGCTTCCTATGGAGTGGGACAGTGAGGTGGTGGCAGCCGCAGTCATTTGGCTGTGGGTTACGGGGACTGAGGGATGCGCAATCTAAAGAATGATGTGGGCTTGGAGAGGGAGCATGTCAGATGGTCCTAGGGCCCTGCATTGCTAATTGTGACAGTGACATACCAGGGGAATTGCTGGTCAGGAGGTTGTGGATCCCTGTATGCCAGGCCAATGGCTTAGATATGTATTTGTCCACCTGTCTCTTATTGCTGGTGGTTGAACCCAGTGGTCCATGGGACCATGAGGAGACAACGCCAGTGCTACCAGGGCCTGATTTCTCCTCCAAGTTGGGAGCCTCGAGAGATGGATGGTCATGGGGAAATGTGCAGGAAAAGGGATTGTGGCTTCTCAGAAGTAGACTGTGGTTGCATCTGTCATCATGCAGGGCAGTGCGACCTTTGAAGATGTAGCTTATGGTTGTCTACACCATAAGCAAGATGAAGCAGGTTTACTATCACTGTTCCTGAATTTTGAATCAAAATATCCTGGAAATGACATGAAATGTGAGCTTATAAATCTGTAAAGTTGATTAGATAAATCAGGAGATGTTCTAGAGGGAAATTAAAGCCTAGAGATTATACTTGGAACATTTGTTTTTCTTGCCCAGCAGGTAAGGCAGGACTGAGACCCAATGTCCCTGTCAAAGAGCATGAAGGGATGAATGTTGGGAAGCCTGAGGAGACCAGCTTAGAGGCATCCATCAGACCATGTTTCAGGTTCATAAACAGGGTTACTCAAAAAGATAAAGTAGAAGAAAGTAAAAGGCGACTGACATATTCATCAGAATAAGATCTGGCTCTTGTCTCACTGAGATGAGAATAGAACTTGGGGCTTTGGTTCCGCAGGAAGGTCTGGGGGAAAGGCCGCGGCTGGGAACATGGTGGCCTTGTTGCTTGTGCGTAAGCAGGACAAGGACATGGAGCCACTTGCTGGACGAGGCCAGAGCACATAATGTCGATGGAGGACAACATGCATATATATATATATATAATTTTTTTTTAGTAGTTTTTGTTTACTTTGGGCCCATTTACTTTCATAGCAGTAAAGTTATTTAATGGAGATGTGGGCTGCAGGAGAAGAAACTAGAGTGACACTTTGGGGACTGCATTCTAAGCTCCATCCACTGCAGAGTAGTGTGGCAGAGCTTAAGGTTCTGAAAGCCACTCAGAAGCAGGTATTGATGGGAAAAACCTTCTGCCCCTTCTGTGAAAATACAGACAAGTTAATACCCAACATCATTCCAGAAAATCTTTCCATCCAAAAGCTGTCATTGGCTGAGAAATCTCATTAGAGAGACACCGTATGGAGTTTAAAGATAAGTTGGTTGTAATTCAAGTCGTCAGTAAGTAGCACCTTCTGTGCTTTGAGCAAAGTAAAATTATAAAAATAATATAAATAAAGCATTTCCAGGGATCCCACATCTGGTATGGTTGAGGAAGATAATATCCACATTTTAGGAGAAACCATTTTATCAATTTAAAGGACTTGGATTGATTTTTCTTGAATCAGAGAAATATGCAAACTTTAAAATAAAAGTGGATTGGGGCAACTGAAAGTTGGTGGAACATGTGACTCTTGATCTCAGGGTTGTGAGTTTGAGCCCCACATTGGGTATAGAGCTTCCTAAATCAATCAATAAATAAATAAGGCTTATCATCATTATACTCAGAAGTGATTTTTCACATAACTGACTTTTCCAACTCAATATAACATAAACATTAACATCAGGTCTTTGATACACGCAAGTTTAGTTTTGGAAGTTTTTTGTAATTTTCATGTTTACTTATTTTGAGAGAGAGAGAAAGCGCATGCAGGAGTGGAAGAGAGAAAAGGAGAGAGAGAATCCCAAACAGGCTCCATGCTGTTAGTGCAGAGCCCGACACATGGCTTGATCTCATAAGCCGTCAGATCACAACCTGAGCTGGAATCCAGAATCCAGAGTCGGATGCTTAACTGACCGAGCCACCCAGGCACCCCTGACAAAGACTGAAACGAATCTGACGTCTGTCGGAAGACTGAATAAATAATGACGCATAAGTGATGCATACGTGACACATACTGAGAGGAGGAAGTCCTCTCAACTGCGACAGCCCCAGAACATACTGTGAGGTGACAAAGATGTTGTGCAGGTAGCTTTATTTTTCTAAGAATGGAAGGAAAATGTATTTTCATGTTTTCTCTTGAGCGTCATTATGAGCTGATTGGTTGATACTACAGGAACCCATTGAATATATTTATGTTGACTTGATGTAAATAGAGATAAGGAGATACTATGTTTTTGGAATGTCATATAGAGAGAAGTAGCTCCATATGAATGTTAGTGGCTCCACAATGAATAATTCTACCCAAGCACCAAATCTAATTTTGATCCCACCCACTGATTTTAAGTGACTCTTTAAAGGAACAGTGGGGCATTGAGGATTATATTAAAAGATATTATGAGGAAGCAGTGAGCCAAATTAATATATGTGAAATTCTGTAAGATATATGAACCCTTTCTTAAGATGTAGTATATTAAGATAAAAGGGATAAGATATCTGTAGAATATAATAAAACTTAGAGAACATATAAATATGAGACAATGGTCAGAAAAATATTTGAATGCTGATTCCAACCAACAACTCTTAATATTTAATGAACACATCAGAATTTGAATACTGACTTGGTATTTGATGATTTTAAGCAACTATTATTCAATATACATGTAATAAAAATACTGCATGTTAAATATTTTTTATAAAAAAAGATTCTTTTGTAAATATTCACAGAACTGTTTAGAGGCACAATTATATGGCTTCTTAAATTATCCTTCACATGAATTGACTTTGGAGGGAAGTTGGGTGGGTTTATAAATGAAATGAGTTTGGCAGAGGGTAGGTGTTGTGAAACTATGTTGTGGGTTCACATGGTTCATTTTATTAACCCTTTCTCTTCTGTAGATGTCTGAAAATTTAAAGTTATAATTAAAATGTCATTATTTCAGGGCGCCTGGGTGGCTCAGTCGGTTAAGCGTCCGACTTCGGCTCAGGTCATGATCTCACGGTTCATGGGTTCGAGCCTCGCATTGGGCTCTGTGCTGGGCTCTGTGCTGGCGGCTAGCTCAGCCTGTTTCAGATTCTGTCTCTCCCTCTCTCTCTGACCCTCCCCTGCTCATGCTGTCTCTCTCTGTCTCTCAAAAATAAATAAAAAGCATTAAAAAAATTTAAAAATAATAAAATAAAATGTCATTATTTCAATAATTAACAAATACAGATAAAATATTTTTCCTGTTTGCTAAAATGATTACTTCCTAGGGCATGATTCATCCTTATATTGCATTATTTAGCCTTCAGCTTTGAGAGTATTACATTGAAGTTTCTATTACTCTGCTTCTCATCTTTTTTCCTAAGCAAGAATCAGTAATTTATATGCTTTCCACTCTGGGAGGAGAGGTCAAGGAGAGGAGTAAAGTCAGCCACGTGGGTAGCGCTTGCATGCTGGAGAAGAGAATACCCAACTAAGTGAGCTGTTATTTTATATTTATGATCAGTTTTTTACTTGTTAAGCAGGGCATCAAATCCAGATTATTGTTTTTTAAATTAGACTTTATAATTTTAGGGCAGTTTTATGTTCCCAGCAAAACTGAGTGGAAGCTACTGAGGTATCTTGTATACGCCTCCCCCCCCAAAAGCACACACCTCCCTGCTATCAACGTCCCGCATCAGAGTGTCTGTAGAAGGACACTTCGGGACTAAATTGGCACATCTTACTTTCAGGGGAAGTGACAGCAGAATCCCCACCTCACAGCTCTGTGGCTTAAACTTCGGAGGTCAGCTCAGACCAAGTTGTCGCTGCTCAGAGGACGAGGGGGCAGCTGCGGTAGAAACCCTCGCAGACCTGGAGCCGCTGCTGAAGCCCAGGGGCCATCGGAGCACTTTTACAGGCGCCGGAGAAACACTGGAACCTTGAGACTCACCCGCCTTCACCAAGCCTGCCCTCTGCGCTCCGGAATCTGTCACTGGAGCTCTCCCTTATCAGTGAGGCGTCTATTCTAAGTGGAAGCACCCTTGTGACAGCACTGCAGCTGGTGTTGAAGGTTAACTGGCTTTGAGTTGACACGCCCTACTTGCTGACCTGACGGCCTTGATCTGTAACAGGTAATTGACTTTCTTTGAGATTTGCAGACCACTAGCCTTGAGGAGGGAAGAACCAGAACTTTCCCTGTCCACAGAGGCCAAGCAAGCTGTTTGAGGCCACCTCAGCTTTCTGATTAGCCTAGAAATTTTATGTATTTATTTATTGTAGCAAAACGTTTTCCTTTAGGTCACAGACACGTGTTTCCTGACTTCCCTTTGTGTATCTGTAGACCTTGCCTTCCTCTGCAGAGAGAACAGACTCCTGCATATCACGTAGCCAGAACCGGACCCCAGCACACAGCTCCCAAGCACCGAGACACCATTCATAACTGGCACCATCGAGTCTGCCCGTGACCAAGAAATGTTGCCAGCCGCTGCACCCCCTTTGCTGAGTACCCTAAACCCCTTTACCAACCTCTGGGCCAGGCAGAAACCTCAGAGTCGGCTTCTGGACAAGAGTCTACTTCTTCCCAGGTTCCCAGCCTTGTGAATCAAGCTCAAATTCCTCTCCAATTAAAACTGGTCTCTGGAGTAGTGATCTTCAGGCAACTGGCAGCCGAACTTGGGTTCAGTAACACTTTCTTTGTGCTGATCTCAGAAATTTGCTATAGACCTAAAATTACTTGTGAAATAATGCGCACCCAGTTCCCCAGGACCAGAATGAAGTACGTGGGGTGTGCACGTTTGTACTGGTCACAGGAGGTTTTCAAAGACTGTTCATTCATGGGGGTCTCTAGAGTCACAGAACCAATATACAGACAGGGAGAGAGAGAAACTTTATATTCCTTTTTTCCTCAGTAATATTGGCTTAGTGGAGACGTGAGAGAGAAAGGGAGAGAGATTTTAAAGGAATTGGCTCACAAAAATGTGGAGGCTGGAAAGTCCAGTCTTAGGAGGAAGTTGGAGACCCAGGGAATAGCGGATGCTCAGCCCTAGTCTGAAGCCAGTCCAGACACAGAACTGCCTCTGTCTGTGGAATCCCTGACTGTCCCCTTCTCATGTGAAAATATACCGCAGGTTCCAGCTCTTTGCTTTGTTTGAAGATTCTCTCTCCTGATGATCACACTGGCTTAACAGAGGCAGGTTCTTTGCCCGATACTGTCTTCCTCCTACTTCTCGTATACAGGAATAAGGCTTGACACGCATCGCTTGCTTAACATGTACCTATTGAAGCAGTGAATAAAAATGTACCTACTTGGCCCATGTTCATTTTTAAGACTGTGAAGTGTTTTCTACTTCTTTATTTTTGTCTTCCAGCCTGCAGTGGTGCACAAGTAAAGGAATTTAAAGTAATATTTTTTTAGGTAAAACACTTGGGTTGACCAGAAATACATCCTAGGAAATGAATTTTTTGTCTTAGCTGTCTTCTCTCAATGATTAGACCTTGTCTTGCTTGTCATTTTTACCTGGTGTTTTCCAGGCATTTTAGATATGTTATGGGCTGGCTGTTTCTCTCAAAAATTAAAAAAAATTTTTTTTAACTTTTTTATTTTTTAAGTTTATTATTTTTGAGAGACAGAGACAGAACATGAGCAGAAGAGGGGCAGAAAGAGAGAGGGGAAGAGAGAGAATCTGAAGCAGCTCCAGGCTCTGAGCTATCAGCACAGAGCCCGCTGTGGGGCTTGAACCAATGAACCATGAGGTCATGACCTGAGCTGAAGTCGGACACCCAACCAACTGAGCCACCCAGGTGCCCTGCTCTCAGTAAATTTCTTAATCACTTCCAATAGTTCTCAATAATGTGATCATTTTACAAGTGTCTCTGAGATCATTTCAAGTGCTCGTAAACACACTGCCAAAGCAAAGCACATTTACATGTGAAGTAGTAATCTCTTCCCAGAAAGGAAATGACCTCATGTTGTCCCAAAAGGTTATTTAAGGGGTAAAATGCTCCCTTTGCACATGTACAATAATGTGAATTTGGAAGTTTTTGGCTTATAATGGTATTTATGCCATGACATTGGAGGAGATCGCCAATAAAATACGTGTAGATTGTGAAGACAGAGACAACTAAAACTTGAGTGTTCAGGAATTCTGTTACTATTGGATGGGAGAAAGTGAAGAATCAGAAAATGTAAGTTAAAAATACAAAAATTATCAAGACCTGGTGAGAGGAATTTTAACCAAAATCTTAAATGTCATTGTTCTGTTTAGAAGATTGCTCATGACATTGGATCTTTGAAGATAAAATTGCAAATAGAATGAGAATTGCATAGCAATTGAGATACAGAAAAAGAAACAACATTCTTAGAATTTTTTTAAAACTTTTTAAAAAATATTTTATTTATTTTTGATAGAGAGAGAGACAGAGCATGAGAGGGGGAGGGGCAGAGAGAGAAGGAGACACAGAACCGGAAGCAGGCTCCAGGCTCTGAGCTAGCTATCGGCACAGAGCCTGACCCAGGGCTCGAACCCACAACCATGAGATCTGACCTGAGCCGAAGTCGGAGGCCCAACCGACTGAGCCACCCAGGCGCCCCTACATTCTTAGAATTTTTTAATGTTTATTTTTGAGAGAGAGAGAGAATGAGCAGGAGGAGAGGATAGAAGGGGCAGAGAGAGAGGGAGACCAGAATCCTAAGTGGGCTCCAGGCTCTGAGCTGTCAGCACAGAGCCTGACACGTGGCTCCAACTCACCATTCGTGAGATCATGACCTGCGCCGAAGTCCGATGCTTTCCTGACTGAGCCCCCTGGCGCCCCCCAAAAAACACTCTTAAAAAGCTGAGTTGTAAAGGGTGTGAGAAATAGTAGAAGCAGGAAATGTACTGGATGAAAGAATGAAGTATAATTGTTTTAAGGTGTCCAGCAAAGCTTTTTTTTTTTAAGTTCTCATTTAAGTAATCTCTGCACCAAACGTGGGGCTCAAATTCACAACCCCAAGATCAAGAGTCACATGCTCTTCCAACTGAGTCAGCCAGGCGTCCCCAGCACAACTATTTTAAGATTTCTGAACTGACTGAGAGCAATGATGGGGGAGAATGTGGTTCAACAGCTGGTCTCTGCCAGCTCCTCAGGGCTTCTCTCTAGAGCTCCTGCAGACGGTGTTGACTTTGGAAGGAAATATTTTCTAGGTGACACTGGACATAAACTTGTCCTGTGTTTTCACAGAGGGGCAGAAGGACCTGTCTCAGCACTATGTCTTCTCAGCTGGCTTCCAGGCCAATAAGCTTTGCCCCAGTGTTCTGAGGTGGGTGGAGCTAACAATGATGTCTCCAAAGTGCACTGGATTCTGCTCTTTCCTCTGGTGGGTCCTGTAACTCCTGCTACATTCCTTTCTTGTTATGAATAGACAGGAGCAATAAAAAGGAAAAACAACTCCAGAAAAAAAAAAGATTCGTGGAAAGTGTTATGCAGGCATTCCAGAAAGATATACTGGCCCAGTACACGCATTCATGTAGTTCTTCTTTCACGCTGTGTATTCTCACTTCGTGGTCTACAGGTGGCTCAAGGGACTTCTGCACAGTCACCCCAGCCGCCTTTCCCCTGGTCTTTCTCGTAAGCAGCATCTTATCCCGGTGAGACAAAAGCCACATTCACCATTCTCATCCTGGTGCATACGTTTGTCACCTTTTACTCTTTTATCTTTCTGAAATATGAACCTACAGCATGGTCTGATGAACGGCTCTACGCTGATTTCTTCTGGCTCCCTGACATTTGTCCCTTTGTGCTCCTTGGTAGTGACACCCAGGTCTCTTAGTTATACTTTGCCGGCTCAGCAAGAAAAACAGATGGTCCAAGTGTAGTTTCTGGGTTCTGAGTTCTCTCTAGAACATCTCACCTTTTTTTTCCAATAAACTTTATATATTTGTAGGCCCAGATTTAGTTTAATCTGAGATACTTTGATTCATAGGTGAATAACAAAGGTGATAACTCTGCTGTATATTGTGGACAGTGGAGAAAACATGAACGCTACTCATTCAAAGGTTATCTTCTAAAACTGCATGATGCGTGTTGGCTAGGGGTTCAGGTAATTTTATGATCTAACATGGCGAAGGTCCAGAATATAGGAGTTGAGACTATTAAACCACTTCTGATTAGAAATTTATGCTGACACTTAAGATTCTAATTAACAAAGCATAGTGGTGGGGAAGGGAGGGTTTCAATTGGAGAAAAACGACCTGGGAATACTCCGAGTTGGAAAGGCGCGTGGAATTCAAAGAACTGAAGGAAGACCAATGAGTTTTTAGTACAATGTACAATGGGGACCATGGTGAGAAAAGAAGCATAGAAAATGGGTGGGGCTTTTCCTACCAGGTATCAGAGGACACCTGAACTGAACTGTAAGAATGATCAGAACTTTGGGTAAGGGAGCTGATGGGGTTAATCAGATGGGATAAATAGTATTGTTAATGATAAAATGTTAAATATCCAAATAAATTTATTAATCTTTACATTTTAGGAGCTTTTAATATTTGTTTTAATTGAAAGGTTTTGTTTTAAATATTTCTTATAAGTGCATTTATAGTATTTAGTGGGAAGCTTTTGGAAATTATGTTTTCATTAGTAATTATTGTGAGCCGTTGGCACCTGGATGACACTTTCCGAAAGTTGCTCTTTTTCTCTTTATTACATGTCTTGAGTAAGCCACTTACCTTTATTACCACTAACAGATTTATTAATGCAATATTAATATTTGAAGCCCTAAGCCAGAATGTGTATTTGGAGAAAGAGCATTCATAGAGGCAAGTGAGGTTAAATGACAGCATAAGGATGGGGCACTACTTCATTAGGACTGATTTCTTCCTAAGAGTAGGCACCAGGAGTACGGTCACAGAGGGGAGAAGGCCCCGTGGGTGCAGCAAGATGGCCGTCCCCAAGCCAAGGAGAGAGGCCTTAAGAGAAAGCTTCATCTTCAACTTAGAGCGTCCAGAACAGTGAGAAGATAAATTTCTGTTCAAGCTGCTTCAGTCCATAATATTTTGTTCTGGCAATCCTATTAGGCTAGCACAATTGTCATTTAATGTGTTGTTCTTACCAAATAAGTAAGCTGGACATCCAGAAAGATACAGTTAGGGGACACAATTGTCACAATTCTAAAAAAGGCTACATCTTCCCTGGCTGGCTCAGTCAGTGGCACACATGACTCTTGATCTCAGGAAGTTGTGGGTTCCACCCACGTTGGGTGTAGAGATTACTTTAAAAAAAAAAAAGGCTACACAATTATAAATTAGCTACTATAAAATTTAGAGGGTTTAGTATAGAGCTCCCAATTTTACTTCTACTTCTGTTCATCTTTGCTTCCACTTCTCGAAATCACTCTATGATACAGTGTTCTGGCTCTGTGGGAGCCAGAAACACCTCCTGCTTGTCCACCTGCGTCAGGGTGGCGTAATATGCCTTTTCTTGCTTTTCTGTTAGGGTTCTGTATAAGTCTTTTTCCATCTTCCTGACAAACGCAAAACTGAGTAATGCTTCAGGCCATATACATTTGAGGAACAATACGGTAATGTTTCCAGCTAAGTGTGAACTCTTTTATGTCTGAATGATTGTATGGAATGAGATGCCACTTAAAAATTTAGTTGTTTGTTTGTTTATTAAGAGCAAGTGAGCACATGTGAGCCAGCCAGGGAGGCGCAGAGGGAGAGAACGTCAAGCAGGCTCCATGTGTACTGTGAACCCAGGCGTGGGGCTGGGTTTCACCACCCTGAGACCATGACCTGAGCTGAAATCGAGTGGGCCGCTTAACCCAATGAGCCAGCCAGGAGCCCAGCTGGGCGCTCCTAAAATTAATATTATTTGAGATACGCCCAAGTCCTCCATCCAAACGACATCTCTGGGCACCTGGGTGGCCCAGTTGGTAGAGCATCCGACTCTTGATCTCAAGGTCGTGAGTTCAAGCCCCACGTCGGGCATGGAGCCCATTTAAAATAATATTTTTATCCTCAGGGCGTAGGCTGAGCTTTATAGAGCCGAAATAATGTCTCTAAGCCACATTTAACAACGAGCAAAACCACCTCGCCGTCACTGACTCGGGAGCATCACCAGCCTCGCCTGAGCGCCGCCTGGCCCATCGCCCGGAGACACTGCGGACCCTTTGCTACTAGTACATTTCCCAGAAGACCCTGCGCTGCGCAGCCACAGTCAGGAGCCAATGAGGGACGAAGGCGAGGGGCTTCCGTGCGTGCGCGACGTCTCGGGGCGGGGCTTCCGGTCCCGTCATCCAGGTCGTTTTGGCTTCTCGCACGTTCTTTCACACGGTTAGATTCTGGAGCTCTGGGTACGGACTGCGGGTGACTGACCGAGAAGCAGCGGGAGGAGGCGCCGTCTCTGGCGCGCCAACTGGGGTCGCAGCTCGGCGACGCCTCCCGTGCTGCCTCGCGCCGCGGCCGTGACAGGGACCGCCGCCCAGGTGTCCCCTCCACTCACGGAGTCCGATGGCGGCGGTGGCGCCCAGGGACCCTGCTCAGGTAAACGCGCGGCTCCCGGGGCCTCTCTGCCCTACCCCCCCCCCCCGACCCTCAAGGCCCGAGCGCCGGACACCTGCTCGCGTCCCTGCGGCCCAGGTCCCTGTGTCCGGGTTGGGGCCGCGTGTCTGAGCGCCGGCCTGACGGGGTGCGGGCGCGGGCTGCAGGGGAGGGGCCGCAGGTGCAGGGGCTGGAGGAGGCGCCGAGGGGGAGGATTCGGGGATGTAGCGTCCGCCTTCTGCCCTCGGGGGACACAGGGTGTGCGACGGGGACCTGGCGGGCTGGGGTGTGGTACCTCCGTTCCGAGGACGCTGGAGGGTCGCGGACTGAAGAGGGACACAGTCCGTGTTAGGGTGTCAATAGCTTTTTTTCTGAAAGCTGCTTAAAAGAGAGGTGAAAGGAGGTGACGAAGACAGGGAGGCACCGGGAGGGCGGTCTCGGTAGGCGGAGCCCTGCGGCCCGAGGCGCGGGTTAGCCCGTTAACAAGAGGTCCCCTGGTCACCGGAGAAGCCCAGCTCACCCGGGTGCCTTCCTCTCCCCACAGCTTCTGGAGGTTGAAAAGGCTCTCCAGGCCCCTACACAAGGAGCGAGGGGGTGTTCCCGTCCTTCCCCTGCCCCGATACCACCCCTGTGATGGGTGGGGTGGTGGACACCTGGGACCTTCGACACACCCCAAGTTCAGGGTCCGGAATGTTCCCGGTTTTGTCAGCCAAGGTAAACAGGTGCGGAAGGTTATTCCAGGAACAGACTCCAGCTTGGGTAAATGCCTGGAAGCTGCCCGAGTTGGAAACAGGGTGCAGCAGGTCGCTGGATTAAGAACAAAGAGGAGGGGATCAAGAATCAGTCCCGTGATGTAGGCTGCCCGAGAAGCTCCGCAGCCGTGAGGGAAGTATGGATGGGGGGAAGAGTGTTACCCAGGCTTAACAGACTCCATGTGGCTGCACGGTGGACGACAGATTATGGGATTAAGGGACGAGACAGGCGGCCCCGAAGCAAGCTCTGCTGTAATCCAGGTTAGTGTCGATGGATAGGAGGGTGGCCGTGGAGATGGCAGAAGGCGTTGGACCTTCGTCTTTTTTTGAAGACCTTGGCAGGTGGCCAAGACTTCCCTGGGATGAGTGGGCCGCAGATGCCTCTGGAGGCAGAACTAGTCACTGAGTCAGATTATAGTGAGGCCTGTTTATTAGCTACTGTGCAGATTCACCAGAATTGTGGTGAGCTTTTATGGCGTCTGTGGTGTTTTCGTCTTACTGGTAGATAAGGTATGGGGCACATCTGTTCATTTGTGAGGGTCATTGTGCCTGGCCTGGAGACCAGTGGGTTGTTTTTTTTTAATGTTTGTTTATTTTTTGAGAGAGAGAGCGAGAGCGCCCGCAAGCAAGCAAGCGGGGGAGGGGCACACATAGGGGGAGAGAATCCGAAGCAGGCTCCAGGCTATGAGCTGTCAGCACTGTGCCTGATGCAGAGCTTGGACTCATGGAGCTTGAACTCATGAACCGTGAGATCACGACCTGAGCTGAAGTCAGATGCTTAACCCGCTGAGCCACCCAGGTGCCCCGAGAGCAGTGGGGTTTTGATGTACTTTTTAAACGTTTATTTGTTTTGAGAGAGAGCAGAAGCAGGGCAGCAGCAGAGAGAGAGGTAGAGGGAGAATCTCAAGCAGGCTCCGAGTTTTCAGCGCAGAGCCCAATATGGAGGTCAATCACTTGACTGTGAAATATGATCTGAACGGAAATCAAGTTGTACGCTTAACGGACTGAACCGCCCAGGTGCTCCTTGATGCACTTCTAACGAAAGTTGAGTGGGAAAAGGAGGGTTGTTGCTGCTGTGGGGCAGCAGGGGCAGCACAGAAGTAGAAGAGGGTCATGGGTATCTGAGATTAACTTGTGGTTTGGGGTGACTAATACTGAAGCAGAGATCCCAGGTAGAGAGAGGGGAGCACTTGGGGCTTTCTTTGTCAAAGGACGGGGGTATACCAGGTCATGTTTGACATTTTCAGGCACTCTGGATGCCGTGTGCCCAATACGTGGGCGAGCCCAGGGAGATGCCTGTGATGCAGGGCAGGGAGATGGTGGGGCTTGGGAGTGCATTTGAGGGGTCCAAAGATGTGAGAAAGGTCTATGGACTGATGTGCACATTCAGAGTAAGTGTTAGCTGAGAGCCCTCCGGCCCCGGTACTGGAAACCTTGGGGTGAAGCATGAGCCCGTGTGGCTGCATCATGTGCGCACGATCTGGGAAATGTAGGGGAAGTGCTTGGTAAGAGGGCCAGGCCCGGAGCGGACTCGGCATTCATGGGCGCTGCTGCGTGTTGTTGCTAAGGGCCGCCGTCGATGACCCTGGGGCCTGGCACCTCCTCTAGGGTGTGGGGCTCTGGAGGAGGATGAGTGTGGAGTGGATGTGGGAGGTGGGCCGTGGGTTCTCAGAGACAGAATGGTCATGGTTTTGTCTGTCCCATTCTTGACAGGGTGGGGTGACCTTTGAGGACGTCGCCGTGTACTTCTCCCAGGAGGAGTGGAAGCTCCTTGATGAGGCTCAGAAGCGCTTGTACCACGGTGTGATGCTGGAGAACTTTGCACTTATATCCTCACTGGGTAAGACCCTCCCCAATGATGTGGACTAGGTTTTGCATTGCTCCATCCATACCCCCCTTTTCCTTTTTTTTCTTTGTCCCTCTTTTTCCAGGGTCTTCTCTGTCGTTTTTCTTTCTTTTTTTTTTTTCTTTAACATTTATTTATTATTGAGAATCAGAGAGAGGCAGAGCATGAGCTTGGGAGGGGCCAAGGGGGAGGGGAGACACCAAATCTGGAGCCAGCTCCAGGCTCTGACCTGACAGCACAGAGCTCCATGCGGGGCTCGAACCCACGGTGAGATCATGACCTGAGCCGAAGTCGGATGCTCAGCTGACTGAGCCACCCAGGCGCCCCTTCTCTGTCATTTTCAACATGTGGACCATCGGCACAGCTTGCTTTCCCGGTTTCCCGGATAGTTGCTGTCCTAGGTAGTGCTGTTTTTTGCACTGCTCTCTTCTCTCCCCACCGGCCCCATACTGTCCTTACTGAACGCTTACAGGAAGGATTTGATTTCAGTAGTCTTGCAGTGAGGCTAATGGATGGCATCCTGTTTGTCCTCTCCCTGGCCAGGTCATCTTTCTAGTTCCATGGCACTTCTGTGTCTTTGGCTTTGTTCCCTTTTTTAATCTGAGATTTCTTTGTGTTTGCCTGTGCTGGGAATTACAGGCATTATCATGACCATTATTTACATGGACCATGGACGGTCTTTCAGTACTATCCTGTATGATTCTATTTATAGTATTCAGGTGACTTTTTTCTTTTTCCTTTTTACCAGCTATGTTGAAGTATCGTTGACCGATAATTTTGTATATATTTATATATTTAAGTATATAGTGTTATGACCTTGATATTCATGTACATCATGAAATGGTTACTATAATCGATTTAACATGCATCACTTTACGTGTTTTATGTGTAAGAACCCTGAAGATATATTCTCTTAGCAAAGTCAAGTGTACAGCCCAGCATTATTAGTGCTAGTCACCGTGGTGCATATTAGATTCACAGAAGTTGGTCAGCTTATAACTGACCAACAACATCTCGTTTCCCATGGCCCCCAGCCCCTGGCATTCTGCTCTTTGTTTTTTTGGGTTGAACTGTTTTTCTTCCTTCCTTCCCTCCCTTCCCTTTCTTTCCTTCCTTCTTTTTTTGATTTCACGTAGAGGTGATACCATACAGTGTTTGTCTTTCTCTCTTTGACTTGTTTCACTGTGTATTATGCTCTCCAGGTTTACCCATGTTGTCATAAATGCATGGTTTCCCTTTTTGTGCGTGATCGGTGCTCCATTGTACACCCGGGTTTGTTTATCCGCTTGTGTTGTTCTCGGACCTTGGCTGTTGTGAGCGGTGCTGCAGTAAATACACAGGTGCACTTACCTCTTAGAGATACTCATTTCCATTTCTTTGGATATGTACAGAGAAGTGGGATTGGTGAACCACAGGTAGCTCTATTTTTTTTTTTTTAGGTTTTTTTTTTTCTTTTTTAAAATAATCTCTATACCCAAAGTGGGGCTTGAACTCATAACCCTGAGATCAAGAGTCTCATGCTCTTCTTTTTTTAGTTTAATTTTTTTTTAACGTTTGTTTATTTTTGAGACAGAAACAGAGTGCGGGTGGGGGAGGGGCAGAGAGAGAGGGGGACACAGAATCCGAAGCGGCTCCAGGCCCTTCGCCTGGACGCGGAGCTTGTACTCACGAACCCTCAGGGTGTGACCTAGCCAGGGTTGGACGCCTAACGGACTGAGCCACCCAGGCACCTGTAGGTGCTGTTATTTTCAATTTTTGAAAGCTCTTCTATTCTGTATCAGTGTGTGTACCACTTTTTCTCACCAACTGTGATGGTTTCCTTTTTTCCACATTCCTCACCAGCACTTATTATCTCTTGGTTTTGATAATTGCGATCCTAATAGGTGTGAGGTGTTTTTTCATTGCAACTTAGATTGGCATTTTCCTGATATTAGTGATGTTGAGCACCTTTTCAAGTACCTGTTGACCATTTGTATGTGTTTGGATAAATGTTTATTCAGGTCATTTGCTCTTTTTTAATTGGGTTATTTGGGTTTTGTTGTTGAGTTTTACAAATTTTTAATATATTCTGAATATTATCTCTTGGCAGATAGATCTTTTGTAGTTATTTTCTCTTATTTCTTAGGTTGCCTTTTCATTTTGTTGATTATTTCCCTTGCTATGCAGAAGTTTTTGGTTTGATACAATTCCTCTTGTTTATTTTTGCTTTTGTTGCCTTTGCTGTTGGTGTCATATCCAAAATCATTGGCAACACCAATGTCAAGGAGCTTTTTCTTTGTGTTTTCTTCTGAAACTTTAATAATTTCAGGTCTTATGTCTTAAGTTTTTTAAAGAAATTCAAGTTAATTTTTGTAAGATACACGTCCAGTTGTTGTTGTTGTTGTTTGTTGGTGGTGGCACTAGGGTTTAGTAAGCGGTGCCTTAGTATAGGCCCTGGAGCCTGCCCGTGGTGCTCTCGACGTAGGAAGCCCAGGGGTTCTGCCGACTCACCTTGAGCCCTGACACCCGGAAATCCACCAGCTCATCGTCTTGTCATCTGCACATGGCCAGTGGCCACTGCTGGACACAGCGCTTTCTTCATCTGGAATTTGATTGTGGACTTCACTTCATCCACTTTGGCCGCGTGTTCTCATTGTGGGTCAGCGAGGAAGGGAACTTGTCAGCCTTCTTCAGACCTGGGCCCAGGATTCGTGAGATCTGCTGGGTCTGGGATTCTGAAGGCAAAAAAGGCATCGTTGTTCTTCGCCAGCTTCTTGACTGATTTTTTTTATTCTTGTTGAGTTTCTTCAGCGCCTCAGCACGCATGCAGGGAATATCCAGAGCCTTGGCCTAATCACAGTGGTGCTGGCGCCCCAGATTACATATGGAGAACTTGGGGTGGGGCGTGGACTTAAGCCCACAATGTCCACCTTCGCCGACCGCGGGTCTGGCCAGCTGGCCGGTGTGGCCAGAGTCTCCTCGTGCCTCCCATCTCGCTTTCAGACCCAAGGTGGGGGTGCTGGGGGGCACCTGTGTCTCCCTCTCTCTCTGCCTCTCCCCTGTGCAAGCTCTCTCTCTCTCTCTCTCAAAAATAGAACATTTAAAAAAAAAAAAAAGACCCAAGGTGGAGGTCTTTTTTCTTTTTCCATGTGGGTATCCATTTACTGAAGAGACTGTCCTTTTCTCATTATGTGTACTTGGTGTCTTCTCGTAGTCGACCACGTGCGCAGAGGGTTATCTCTGGGCCTACTATCCCGTTCCATTGGTCTGTTTTTAAGCTAGTATTGTTTTAATTACTGTAAATTTGGAATATTTTGAAATCAAGAAGTGTGATGTCTTCAGCTTTGTTCTTTTTTCTCAAGATTGTTTTGACTATTTGGAGTTTTCTGTGGTTCCATACATATTTTATGATTGTTTTTTCTATTTCTGTGAAAAATTGAATCTGTAGATTGCTCTGGGTAGATTGCTGTGGTAAAGTGGACATTTTAACAATATTAATTCTTCCAGTCTGAGAACACGGGATGTTTTTCCATTTGTGTCTTCAATTTTCAAGATACAGATCTTTCACTTTCTGTGTTAAATTCATTTTGAGTATTTCTTCTTTTTGATGCTATTTTAAGTGGGATTGTTTTCTGGGTTTTTTTTCCAGATAGTTTATATAGTTTATTATTGGTGTATTATAAATACAATTTGGTTTTATATATTGTTTTTTTTGTTTTTTTTTTGTCCTACAACTTTACTGAGGTCATTAATTACTTCTAAGTGTTTTGGTAGATTCTTTGATTTTCTCTTTTTTAGACTATATCACCTACAAACAGACCATTTTACTTGCATTCCGATTTGGATGCCTTTTATTTTTCTTCCTTAATTATTTGGGACTAGAACTTCTAGTTCTATGTTGAATAAAAGCAGAGAAGGTGGGGCACCTGGGTGGCTCAGTCAGTTGAATGTCTGTCCCTTGATTTCCCCTCAGGTTGTGATCTCATGGTTTGTGGGATTGGGCCTTGCTTCAGGCTCTGTGCAGACAGTTCAGAGCCTGCTTAGGATTCTGTCTCTCTCTTTCTCTGTCCTTTCCCCACTCTCAAAATAAATAAACTTACCGCATTTGTTGATACGGTTATATGATTTTTACCTTTTAAACCCTTATTCCAGGGGCGCCTGGGTGGCTCAGTCGGTTGAGCTTCTGGGTTCAGCTCAGGTCATGATCTCGTGGTTTGTGGGTTTGGGCCCCACGCCTGGCTCTGTGCTGACACCTAGCTCAGAGCCTGGAGCCTGTTTCGGATTCTGTTTGTCTCTCTCTCTTTGCCTCTCCCCTGCACCCACAGTCTCTCTCTGTCTCTCAAAAAGAAATAAAAAAAAAGAAAGAAAAAAAACCCTTATTCCATTAAGGTGGTATATTACATTTATTGATATGTTCATGTTAATCTATTCTTGCATCCCAGGGATAAATATTGATTGATTGTAATGTATGATCCTTGTAATGTGCTTTTGAATTTGGTTTGGAACTATTTGCTTTTTGAAGTTTTAAATTTATGTTCATTTGGGATATTGGCCTGTAATTTTCTCCTTTTATACTGCCTTTGAGGTAATGCTGGCCTCATAAAATGATTTTGGAAGTATTTCTTCAGTTTTTTGGAAGACTTTAAGAAGGATGGCATTGATTTTTTAAATATGTAGTATTCTGGACTTTTCTTTGTGTTTTTTTTTTTAATTTACTTTTTTTATTTTGAATAAGAGAGAGAGAGAGCACGTGTGCGTGAGCAGGAGAGGGGCAGAGAAAGGGAGAGAAAGAGAATCCCAAGCAGGCTATGTGCTGTCAACCTGATCCAAAATCAAGAGTCAGAAGCTTAACCAAGTAAACACCCAGGCATTCCTGGGAGTTTTCTTTTTTTAATGTTTGTTTATTTTTGAGAGTGAGTGAGCAGGGGAGTGGCAGAGAGAGAAGGAGACAGAGAATTCCAAATAGACTCCATGCTGTCAACACAGAGCCCGATGTAGGGCTCGAACCCATGAACTGTGAGATCATGACCTGAGCCAAGATTAAGAGTCAGATGATTAACTGACTGAGCCACCCTTGTCCCCTTGTTGGAAGATATTTTTTTATTACTGATTGACTCTCCTTACCAGTTATGAGTATGTTCACATTCTCTATTTCTCCCATATTGGCAGGATGTATGTTTCTATGAATTTATCCATTTCTTCTAGGTTAGCCAATTTGTTGTCATGTAATTGTTTATAGTAGTCTCTCTTGTTTGATTATATTCCTGTGGTATCATTTGTTATGTTTCCGCTTTCATTTCTGATTTTGAGTCTTCTTTGTTTTTAGTCTAACTAATGATTTGCCAAATTGTTTATTGTCTCAGAAACCCAACTGTTAGTTTCATTGGTCCTTCTATTTTTCTAGGGTCTGTCTCATTTATTTCTGCTCTAATCTTTATTCTCTCTTATAATTGATTTTCTTGCATTCCATAAATTTTAATGTGTTGTGTTTCTACTTTCATTTGTTTGGGTATATTTTTTTATTTTTTTCTTTGACCCATTTGTTCAGGAAAATGTTTAAGTCCCACAGATTTGTGATATTTTCCAGCTTTCCTCCTATTAATAATTTCTAGTGTCATACCATGTATGGCATACCATCTTGACAAAGATCCCTTGTATGTTTTCAGTCTTCTTAAGTGTTAAGAATTTTTTTGTGATCTACATGTGAGCGAGTCCTAGACATGTTCCATGTACTTAAGAAGAATGTATAGTTTGCTGCATTTGGATGGCATCTTCTGTATATGTCTGTTAGGTCTCTTTGACAGCAAGTGCAGTTCAAATCCAACATTTCCTTACTGATTTTCTGTTTGGATAGTCTGTTGATTGTTGATAATAGGGTATCGAAGCCCCTTACTGTTAGAGCATTGCTGTCTATTTCTGCCTTCTGATCTGTATTTGCTTAATATATTTAAGGACTTGGATGTTGGGCATATATATACTTGTAGTTAATTATTCTGTTCTCTTGATAAATTATTTTATCATTATACAAGACTTTTTTTGTCTTGTGATAGGTTTTTGACCTAGTCTCCTTTGTCTGACATTAGTTACTTTGCTCTTTTTTGGTTTTCATTTGCATGTTTGTATTTGGGTCTCCCTCTTCCAATAAAGTCAATGTGTACTTCACTAGTGTTTCTTTGCGTTCAGGTTGCTGCTGTGGAGCACAGGATGCAGACGCACCCCTTGAAAAGAGTGTTTCTGTAGGTGTGTCACAGGCCAGCGCGTCCAAGGCAGCTCTGTCTTCCCGGAAGACCCACCCCTGTGAGATGTGTGGTCCGGTCTTGAGAGACATTTTTCTCTTGGCTGAGCACCAGGGAAAACCAATTAGCCAGAAACTGTTCAAGTGTGGGGCATGTGTGAAACAAATGTATTCCAGTGCAGACATTCAGGATCATGAGAAGCAGCACGTGAGAGAAAATCCCTTCAAAAGCAGTGTGGACAGGGCCCCATTTGTGAAGAGCAGCGATTTCCATGGTTCAGAAAAACCCCTTACCTCTAAGGAGGTTGAGAAGGACTTCCTGGCCACCTCAGAACATCTCCAACCACGGGCCACTCATACTGGGGAGAAGGAAATCACCAAGTGTGGGGTGACTTTTCAAAGCAAAGAAAGCCATTACACCTGGGAAGAACGCAATAAAAATAAAGCCTTTGGTCCCAAACATACACTTGTTCAAGACAAGGGTATCCACACTGGAAGACAGTGTTTTGTGTGCCCTGAATGTAGGAAAACATTCAGATACAAATCTTCACTTGCTATTCACCAGAGAATCCACAGTGGTGATGAGCTTCATGTGTGTAGGGACTGTGGTAAGTCCTTTATGGGAAGCTCAACCCTCAGTCAACATCGGAGAATTCATACTGGGCCAAGACAGTACAAGTGTAGCAAATGTGGGAAATCCTTTAGTCAAAAATTTCTCCTCCCTTATCCTCAGAGAAGTAACACTGGAGAAGATTGTTATGTGTGTCTTGGCTGTGCTCAGTCTGTTAGCCAGAGTGCCATCATTCGACAACGTACAGTTCATGGTGGAGAAATCAGTTATGAGTGCACTGAATGTGAGAAATCATTTAGACGAAAATCTGATATCATTGAACACTGGAGAGTACACACAGGAGAAAGGCCTTATGAATGTAGCGAATGTGGGAAATCTTTTACTTCTAGCTCTGCCCTCCGTTATCATCAGAGAATTCATACTGGAGAAAAACCTTATAAATGTATTGAATGTGGAAAGTCTTTTACCTCTAGCTCTGGCCTCCGTTATCATCAGAGAATTCACACAGGAGAAAGACCATATGAGTGTAATGATTGTGGGAAGTCTTTTACCCAAATAAATCACCTCATTATACATCGAAGAGTTCACACAGGAGAAAGGCCTTATGAATGCAACGAATGTGGGAAGTCATTTAGCCACAAATCTTACCTCTCTCAGCACCAGAGAGTTCACACCGGGGAGAGGCCTTATGAGTGCAGTGAATGTGGAAAATCTTTTACCTCTGGCTCTGCTCTCTGTTATCATCAGAGAGTTCACACTGGAGAAAAACCTTATGAGTGTAGTGAATGTGGGAAATCTTTTACCAATGGACCGATACTTATTAGACACCGTAGAGTTCACACAGGAGAAAGGCCTTACGAGTGCAGTGAATGTGGGAAATCCTTTACCCAAAGAAATCACCTCAATATACACCAGAGAGTTCACACAGGAGAAAGGCCTTATGAGTGCAAGGAATGTGGGAAATCCTTTACCTCTGGCTCTGCCCTCCGCTATCATCAAAAAGTTCACATCGGAGAAAGGCCTTATGAGTGCAAAGAATGTGATAAGTCTTTTACCTCTGCCTCTGCCCTTCGTTGTCACCAGAGAGTTCACACAGGAGAAAGGCCTTTTGACTGCAACGAATGTGGAAAGTCTTTTAGGGATAGTTCCCAGTTGAATCAACACCAGAGAGTTCACACTGGAGAAAAGCCTTATGAATGTAGTGATTGTGGGAGATCCTTTAGTCAGAACTCGTATCTTTCTAAACACCGGAGAGTCCACACTGGAGAAAGGCCTTATGAGTGCAGTGAATGTGGGAAATCTTTTACTTCCGTCTCTGCCCTTGGCTATCATCAGAGAGTCCACACTGGAGAAAGGCCTTATGAGTGTAGTGAGTGTGGGAAGTCTTTTACCAATAGCTCCATACTGATTCGACATCGCAGGGTTCACACGGGAGAAAGGCCTCATGAGTGCAGTGAATGTGGAAAATCCTTTACCCAAAGAATTCACCTCATTATTCACCGGAGAGTTCACACAGGAGAAAGGCCTTTTGAGTGCAGTGAGTGTGGGAAATCCTTTACCTCTCGTTCTACCCTCCATTATCACCAGAGAGTTCACACAGGAGAGAGGCCTTATGACTGCAGTGTATGTGGGAAGTCTTTTAGCCGAAAATCGAACCTTTCTCAGCACCGGCGGGTTCACACTGGAAAAAGGCTTTAGGTGGTTAGGAAGCATACAGTTTCCTTGTTTGGTGTAATGACACCAGAGGCAACTCTTTGTGAGGCCCCATTTGCCTGAATTCAATCTACTGTATCCAGTTGCCACTAGTAGAGAGTTTGCCCATCAGTTTCAGCTGCATGGGAAGCATGTGTGGCTGTGTTGCAGTTTCTAAACTGCTGAGGGCTTTTTCCAGGTTTATTTCACTGCCGTTCTGGCCAAAGCTAATTACTCCTGCCCTGGCAAGTCTTTACAGCATGCGTCAGTCATCACCCCACTGTGCTCAAGGTAGCTGACCTTTGTTCTTATTGTTGGAGGAGATTAGGAGTAACCTGAGTCTTTGGGGGGCCCACATTTCCTTCTTTCTAACTAATTGCATAGACCTGGCCAGTGCTGTCGTGAAGACCATCATGCGAGTTCAGCTGGCAGGTTGCAGAGAAGGACCTGCATTTGCAGGGATGTGGTCTCCAGAGACATTTCTGATTCATTTTTCCAGCTTCCAAGTCACTCGCTCAAGAACTGCTGGCCCTTATTGCTTGGTTCGTACACTAATGAAGTCCTTATTTAAGTCCTTTTCAATCTTGAGTGTCTTATTTACTGTATACGGTGGTTTATAAACATTTTGCGATCTACAAGCATGAAAGGGTGAACAGCTTTCATTGGGGAGGATCTCAAATTTCTGTGCCTCAAGAGGACATGGTGGCAGAAATGAGTTTACCAATGTTTGACAAGTTTGCACTATCTGTGGCCTCCTAGGAAAGACTGCATAGCCTTCTGGTCCTCGTTTGAAACTAGATGTTATGAGTTCTGGGAAACTCAGAGATCACCCTGAGGAGGGGCAGGTGTGAGAACCTCAAGTGCAACTGGGAGCAGCATGATTTTTCCCCCTTGTTCACAGGGGATAGCACAGGGAATGTCGGTCCACACTGTTGAGGGGCACCTCTTCCCCAGGTCCTGCGAAGAGCCATGTGCCGTGACGTCCACAGTTCTGTAGGTCATTGGTTATAAGTTCATCAGGTTCAGGGGAGACCAGAGCTGCTTCAGAAACTCTGACTAGGGAGTGGGGGAGACCACAGCCAGCTAGACGGGATGTGCCTCTTCCGAACGCTTGCGCACAGTACTTCTGCGGGGCTGAGCCGAGCCGGGGCGTGCCAAGGCCACAGACCTCCGGGTGGACGGGTCTGGCGTCGCTTACATCGTTGCCATTGGAAATAACTAAGAGGTTTTGTGGATTCCTGTAGCCTCTTCCTGATGTTCATCTCAAGACCACTGCCACACAGGCAGGAACACAGATCGAGAAAGCGAGGACCTGTAATCTGGGGGTGCCGCTTCTATGACCCCGCCAGCAGTCCTCTTGACCCTCTTGGAGAGGCCTTCGTTGATCACTGTATTTGCTTTCACAGCAAAACTAGCCTCTGCACGGTGAGAATGTGCGTTGAATGTAGGGTTGCAAAACCTATTTTCCAAAAAGAGTTGGACAGATCTTTAAAATCTTGAGTGATTTAAGAAAGGTTTACTAAGATTTAATTTACATGTAATAAACTGTACATATTGGAAATGTAGTCTTTAGTAAGTTTTGACATACTTAACAAACCTCAGAAAACATCGTGGTCTTGATAGTGATCATATCGGTCATTGTATATTTACCTCATATCCTTTAATATTTAATCTCTCTACTTGCCTTCACAGCCCTCCAAGTAATTTACTTTCCATTTTAAAAAACACTCTATTTTCTATAATTTACATAGCGGGAATCAAAGTATTATTTTCCTATTTTTTTAAGTTTTTAAAATTTTATTTATTGCGAGAGAGAAAATTGGTGGTGGGGAGAGAGTAGGGAGGGAGAATGAGACTCAAGCAGTCTCTGGACTGTCAGCATAGAGCCCAGCATAGGGCTTGAACTCATGAACCATGAGGTCATGACCTGAGCCAATATCAAGTCAATGCTTAACCAACTGAGCCACCCAGTTTTTTTTTTCCTCTTTTGTGTTGCATAAATAATTGTAGATTCATCAATGGTATATAAGTAGGTTCTCTTTTGTTGTTGAGAAATAATTCTTGGAGTATACCACTATTAGTTTACCCCATTAATTTGTTTACAGGCATTTGAATATTTCTAATTTTTGTGTATGGAAAATAAAGTTGGTATGAATATTTGTGTGTAATTATTTATATGGATATGCATTTCACTTATTTTTTGTCAGTAACTCAGAGTGAAAAGTCTGAGTTGTAGGGTAAATGTTTAACTTAAAGAACTTAGCATATTGTAATAGAAATGGTTCTGTCTTTTTGTACTCTTCCCTGCAGTGTGCGAGAGTCCCATTTCCGCCACATCCTAGTGAGTTATTTGGTCCATCGTTCTTAACTTTAACCCCTTTTATAAGCTGATAGTGGAGTCTCAGTGTTTTAACTGCATTTCCTTAAGGAGTCATGATTAGCATTTTTTTCACATGTGTATTTGTTATCTGTATTTTTGCTAACCTGTTCCTATCTTCTGCCTACTCTGTGAACTGTGGTTTTCCTTTTACAGAAGGATGTGAAACAACAGATGTATGTTGGAATTTCATTTTGTGACTTTTACTTTGTGGGATAGTTATTTTTAATGCTGGAAGTATATGTCCTCATTGTTTTTGTTTTTTTATGCTATGCCTATTGGACACAGATAAACACTTTTAATCTGCATTAACATATTCTCCTTCACTTTCTGAAGTCCAGACATTTAAGAGTACAATAAAGCCTTGCATTGTAGTGTCCGCCCGTTTTCCTGGTCTGTCGTCGTGGAGTTTGGTGGGTTGGAGCAGGACTCTTGGGGCGCCAGGTGGACTCAGGATGGAGAAGATGTTTTTTGGGTCCCAAAGCATAACAGAAAGGAAGTAAGGAACTGATCGGGATCCCTAAGCCCTCGGTTTGAATTGCAGGTGCCCAGGAAGCACATCCCCATCTAATGTGGGCGTTCGTTTCCTCTTGCGTAAAAGGCATATAAGGTGTGGGCTGCTCCTGAGTGTTAGAAGGTCAAGAGCTGAGGTACCCATCCGCTGTTCAATGGCACCTCTGGCCTCTCTAGGCTTGGGCAACTCCAGCTTCGGCCTGCAGTGGCATCCTTGAGCCAGGCAGTCTGCCTCCCCAGTGCCCCAACAGCCCTCTGCCCCTCAGTGTGTTTGAGAAAGAAATGCGGCCCCCCAGAACCTGCTGACCTAGCCGCAGGAGAAGCGGGGCTTCACCTGGGAATCTGGGAAACTTGTGACTCCTCCCTTTGCCTCAGCTGCCTGGCTGGCATGGGGGCGATGATAGTGCTTACTTTGGCCCTGGTGCAAATTACTGTGACTTGCACCCTGAGCATTTATCAGTGCCAGGACGCATCTCTCATTCTCATGGCAGCCTGAGGAGGTGGGAATAATTACTGTATTTCCAGGGAAGTCCAGGGTAGGAAAGGTAGAGTTGGTTCCCCAAGGTCATACATACAAGTGTCAGATATGAGAGACTGGATTCAGACCTGAACAACTAGCTCCGTACCTGGGTATGTTTAACCCCTGTACCACAGCCCATGAAGCCCTCAGCCCAGGGCAGGTGCGTGGCAAGGACCAAGGAGGTGCTGCTGCTGCTGCTGTCCTTGTTGGAATTGTCGTGACCGTTTTCCCACTTGCCTTCTGCCCCCACTGTCCTCATGGGGAAGCCATTTTCATCTCCAGCCATAATAGCATTTTGTACACGGCTGCATCAGCCTCCTTGAGCCCAGCACAGAGCTCAAACCTTAAGACACCTTGGGGATTCAGGGTTAGGTGTCTCCATCATCATCAGCAATGGAGTGATAAGCTCTGATCCGACTTACGAACCCGAAGGTCAATATGATGCCTTAGTTTGACTTTCAGGTGTTCATGACCTTCACTCTGGTGGACTGGACACAGCCCAGAGGACCCAGTACCTGGAGGTGATGCTGGAGACCTTTAGGCTCCATGGAACAGCAGGCAAACACCAGGCGACTCCGGCAGCAGGACGACAGCCAGGGGTAAGTTGGAGGTTATAAAATCGACAAATAGTGGCCTTCAGAAGAGCACAAGGGAGACTGCAGGGGGTAGTGGGACCGAGACAGAGTCGCGGCAGAAGCCCCAGGCCCTCGCTGCCCTGCTCCTCGCTTGCCCCTGTGACCACAAGGAGGTTACTTAGCCTCTCTGCCTTGTGGGGGTTAGGACCCCTGCCCCGCTTACCTCTCGTGGCCATTATGAGAAAGAGAAGATAATAGTTCCCAGAGTGCCAAACCGGTATTAGGTATCATTTTTGCTACAATTTTTAAGATCTGGTGCCTGACCCAAAGGAGTTCACAAGAAGGAGGGGGGGAGGTAATGGCCAAACTACTTTCCATCATGGTTACATGGTTCTACATCTCCATCTGAGAATTAAATGAAAAAGAAAAGAAGCCTCAGTTCTTCAAGCTGCCACAGGAAAGAATAACAGGACAAGAAAATGAACATAAAGCCGAGCAAAGTGTCACTAAAGTACACTCCAAGGGAGACACCGCCACCCCCCTGCAAATTCTGCCTACTAAGCATGTCGTTTCCCATGATGCACTGCAAATGGCTGCATGGGTAGGAAGCCACATGACTTCTATTCTGGAGACACAGGTAAGTGCAACAAGCCCAGCCAACAGCTGTCCCCTGCTGGGAGGTTGGAGCCGCACACCAGGACTAGGGTGGTCCCCGGCGGCCTCCTGCTGGCACTCTCCATGAGGACGTTGAAGGTCCGTCCTCCTGTCGCGCACGCCTAGCTTCCTGCCTAACAGTAGCGTGTGAGAATTTGTTTCTTGAGATGTTCACCAACACTTGGTGTGATCCATCTTTTTAATGTTAGCCATTCCAATATTTGTCTCTTGGATCCCCTTACAAAAATGTGGAGCACAGCACCTCATTTAAGAAGCAATACTTCCTCAACTAGAAACACTTCTCCTATGTCAGAAGATATGGAGGTCATGGATGGGGTCCTGTGGGAAAGCTCTGAAGCAGATCTGGGCTGTGGTGGGAGCAGTCCCGTCCGCTCCACCACAAGACTGAGCAGACCACCTGGTGGGAAACATGCAGTGTCGAGTCTGAGCCAGAGTCCAGAGCCAGAGAATCCCAAGACAGTCCCCTGGGGCTCTGGAGGAAGCCTACGCCATCTGTAGTACAGATTTATGTATCATTTTGAAACACTTCCTGTTGAGTCATTGTATCTAAAGAGCAGAACAGCGAATATTAGAATATTAAATATCTGTGCATCCAGAACAGCCCACAGTGAGAAGTTCTCTTGGACCAACCACATTATAAAGTCAAAGTACTCTGATGTTTCAGGATTGAGCCAAATCAGATCTAGAGAAGGCAACTGGGCTTCATGAGAACCCACCGATGTGACAACAGCTCACTAGTGGCTGTACTGGGTGTTATGCACAGCCAGATGGAGGAGGAGAAGGCTTGAGCTTGGGTTCTGCTTTTGGTTTATGGTTGCAAGTTAAGTCAACAATAGCTGCGTCACAGCCACATTCAAGGTGTCCCTGAGAAATAATGGAGAAGCGACAGTTTTCCAATGCTTTGGTCTGGCCACCCGCATTGTGTGGAACAATTACTATCCCAAGCGGATAATATATGTAGACTGCAGGGAGCAGCCAGTGATCTGCCCTGGTGAGGAAGGAGGATGAAGAAGACTGGAAAACCAGGGCATCTGTAGTAGGGGCTTGTAGATGCACTTACAGAAATGTGCACAAAGTAGGGAGGTTTCTGGCCGGCTCACTAAAGTTTACCGAAATATATTACCAACCAATTCAAACAACAATCACATCAATTGTCTTACACTCCAGGCAAGTTCCCGATCCTGGGACAGTGTACTGGCTATTTCTTCTCCACGGAACATCTTCCCCAAGTATCCAAATCCCTCCTTCCCCTCTTTTAGTTGTGTGGTCAGGTATCTCCCTCTGAGAACACTCTGATCCCTCTGTTTCCTGTTGAAATCCTCCTGCCTCCACATCCTTGCCGTTACTTGGGAGTGCTCTTACTTTCTATTTCCACAGCACCTGCCACCTTATAATTTGGTATAATGTAGAATAGTTTCTTCACTACTTACTGGTCATTCAATAACAGTTTTGAACACAGGATATGGGAGGACACATTTCCTTTTTTTTTTTTTTTTTTTACATTTCCTTCTTTACTGATGTATAACATCTAGACCAGCCTCTAAACCAGATATTTACTGAACGTTTTTGAAACAATGAAACAGCACAAGGCTATATAGCTTTCCTTCCACTTTTCCATGTATTTCTATTCTCACTTGATTATTTCTTTCCCTCCAAGTGTAATTTTCCTCAGAGTTTTCAAGAGTGAGGAAAAAAATAACACATTTTTTAGAAAGAAGAATTTCCTGGTGGCCAAGTTTCCAGCATAGCTGTGGGTTCAACTTAATTCTTTTACACCTTAGAATTTAATGTTCTCTGCCAACTGCCTGAAGGTTCTGCACTCAAGTCCAGTGTTGGTGCAAGCAAGTCTCTGACACCAGCTAGGGTTCCTACATTTCAAATCAGTTCTGACACTATATACCCAGAGATAAATAGCCCAGATCCCACAGGTTGAGGGCTCAGTCCTACAAGACTGCCACCCTCCCCCCACTTCAGATACCAGTCCCAAGCCCAAGTCACCTGTGCTTCTCACCTACCTGTGTTTCATCTCGCTATGAGCCCCTTTCGAGGTGTTAATGTAATTTTGGATTTCCCTCATTACATAACTTATTTGTTTAATCCTTTGAAAATTACAAAGGTGCAGAAGTAGAGGGCTTTCTACCACCAGGCAATACATCTGCATTCACTGTTAAGCTCAGTCTTGCCACATGGGTGAAAAGACTACAATCACCAGGAAATTATAATGGTTTAGGAGCTATGCATCAGGAGCCAGGGCAGATATATATTATTTCAGGTGTGAATGAGAAATGGTAGTATTAGAAGAAATCATCAAAAAGACACAGCCATCAGTTGAACCAAGAGATGGGCCTGGGCAATCAGAGGCTCCTTACCCCCTCCCCTGTCCTTGGAACGTCCACTCTGCTTACCTTCCGTGCATTAGAAGCTGCCCAGGGACACAGGCTTGTGATACTAAGTGTTGCTGATACCGTCTGGATGGTATATCCAATTGAATCTGGTGAAGGCTTCTATATAAGTTTTAAGATTCTGGCGGGCAGATGCAGAGATCTGCTCGTCTTGCAGTCACCCAAGGTAAGCCTCACGCTTAAGTTCCTTGCTTAAACCTGCCACCTAGCAATCCGGAGCAGCCCGTCTCTGTCCTCCATGGATGGGGTCCAGTTTCACACAATACCCAGGAAGTGCCCAAGATAATGAACTAACAAGTAGAAGGAAGAAATGTTCTGGATGGAAGAGTGAAAGTATAACTGTTTCAACGTGTCCAACCTTTAAAGGGGTATTTTAAAAAGAGACTGGATAACAGTGATGGGGGAGAATACCCGTGAAGAGATGTGGTTCAACAGCTGGTCTCTGCCAGCTCCTCGGGGCTTCTCTCTAGAGCTCCTGCGGACGGTGGCGGCTTGGGAAGGAAATATTTTCTAGGTGACGTTGGACATAAACTTGTCCTGTGTTTTCCCAGAGGGGCAGAAGGACCTCTCTCAGCACTACATCCTCTCAAGCGGCTTTCGCCCCAGTGTTCTCAGGTGGGTGGAGCTAACAATGATCTCTCCAAAGTGCGTTGGATTCTGCTCTTTCCGCTGGTGGGTCCTGTAACTCCTGCTAAATTATTCTCCTGCTGTGAGTAGACTGGACCGAGAAAGAGGAAACACAACTGCAGACAAATATTCAGAGATACTGCCTTTCGGACATTCCAGAAAGATATACTGTCCCAGTACCCACGTTCATGTTGTCCTTCGTTAGTGTTATGTGTCCCAACCTCATGGCTGGCCGCGTGGCTGCATGGTCTTTGACCTGCACAGGCACAGGCGGCAAGGCCACCAGATTCACAGCAACAGCCTCTCCCCCAGACCTTCCCGCGAGGCCAGAGCCCTGAGCACAATTCTCGTTCTGGGGAACGTTTGTCTCCTTTTCCTCCACCTTCTGTTTGGTATTTTCGTACACCCCTGATTATGCGATTATGAAGTCACACCTCTGACAAACGCCTCTGTGCGGGGTCTTCAGGCTCCCCGAAAGTCACCTCTTCCGGCACTTCGGCAGTGACACCCAGGTCTCTTTCGTTTCGCCTGCTGGGCAAAAACCCAAATGTTCCAAATGCAGTTTCTGGGCTAGAAGTCTCCTCTACAACATCCTATCATTTATTTAGTCAACTTTATGTATTTGTAGGCTCTCATTGTATACCATTTAATCTTCAGGACATTTTGATCCAAAATTGAGTAACATCGGTAACAACTCTGCTTTAGATTGCTTCTAGTGTATGGAAAACAGGAATGCTACTGATAAGTATTTTTAAGTAATTTTCTAAAATCGAATAACGTTAACCACTAGAGATATTCAGGAAATTTTATGATAGTATATAATAAAGGGAATTGTCACCATAAATAAAGAGGTAAACTGGAACAAGCTTGAATTGCCAGAATTTGAGTTTATTTAGGAATAACAGATAAACTGCAATTCTGCACACATAATGTAGCAAGATATAGGCAAGTCCCCTGGGGGTTTTGAGCAGGCTGTATTTAGGGCATGCGGTGCGAAGATAGAGGAGTCCAGCCGGAGTCCAAGCAGGAAGTTCATTGTCTTGACGAAGGGGATTCTTGGGGGGTGTTCATTGGTCAGGTGACAAGTCTTCTGTCAGTCACATGCTTACAGGAAGTCTCTCCATTCTTTTTCATTGTTTTTTAATTTAAAAAATTTTTTAATGTTTGTTTTTGAGAGAGAGAGAGAGAGAGAGAGAGAGAGAGAGAGAGAGAGAGATCGAGCATGAGCAGGAGAGGGGCAGAGAGAGAAGGAGACACAGAACCCAAAGCAGGCCCCAGGCTCTGAGCTTTCAGCATAGAGGCTGGTGTGGGACTTGAACTCATGAACTGTGAGATCATGAGATCATGACCTGACCTGAAGTCAGCCTCTTAATTGACTGAGCCACTGAGCTGCCCGTGTTTTGTTTGTTAAATTTTTTAATGTTTATTTATTTTGAGAGAGAGAGAAAACACAAGTGGCGTATGGGCAGAGAGAAGGAGAGACAGAATCCCAAGCAGAGTCCTCACCATCAGCACAGAGCCCAATGCGGGGCTTGAACACATGCACTGTGAGATCATGACCTGAGATGAGATCAAGAGTTGGATGCTTAACCGACTGCACCACCAAGACACCCCAGTCTCTCACTTTTTTAAGTTCTACTGTTCTGAGAGTCTATGCATAAGAGTCTCCATTTCATATCTTCTGATTCCATATTAAATTGAAATATTTTCACAGAATGTTCAGGATTTAGGAGTTGAGGGTAGAAAAACACTTCTGATTTGAAACTTATGCAGACATCTACATATAGATTTATTTAAATTTACAAAGCATGGTGGGGGGAAATGTTTTAATTGGAGAGAAGAAAACCCAGAAGTACTCTAAGTTGTAGAGATGCATGTGGAATTTAAAGAACTGAAGACAGATCATTGCCTTTGTGGCATAATGTCTGATGGAGACTGGGGTGAGAAAAGAAGCCCAGAAAGTAGGTGAAGGGTTTTCATGCCAGGAATCTGAAGACACCCCAAAGACCAAAATGATCAGAATTTTTCTTAGGCCAGATGATGTGTTTGTGAGAGTATAATCAGGCTGCATAAAAAATCAGCACTGTTTATGATACAAACTGATTAAATTTGAAGTGGGGTTCCTGAGCAAATGTCTAAGAAAGAATTCTTGAGATATTTTGGTGCAAAAAGGTGATTCTGTTACAGCACTGGGACAGGACTGTGGCAGAGCCCGTGGCACTGGGGTTGTGAGGAGTGACTGGTGATATACTTTCAAACTGGCAGAGGGAGCGGGGACAGAGAGATTTTGAAGCAAGGCTTTCAGGACCTTAAGGGGCTAGCTGTGAAGTTAAGGTTACTTTTAGTTGTTAATAAAATATAAACACGAAGGCACTAAGGCAGCATGAGTTCCTTGGGGAAGGCCATGCTCTGCCTGTTTCAGGTGTCTGTCAGTGGGCTGCCAGTTGTAGGGAGAGTTCATTTAAGCTACATTTTTCTTGCTTTTGTTTCTGTCATCACAAAACACTAAGTTTCAATAGAAAGAAATGTATTTTAGTTTATTAAACTTTATGTTTTAGCATTTTGTAATATTTGTTTTAATAGAAGTTGTTTCTTTTTTTAAAGTATTTGAATTTTATTAAGTTTATTTATTTTGAGATGGTGGGGGGAGGGGCATAGAGAGAGGGAGACAGGGTCACCTGGGTCGCTCAGTCAGTTAAGCTGCCAACTTCATCTCAGGTCATGATCTCACGGTTGGTGAGTTCAAGCCCCGCATTGGGATCTGTGCTGATCTCAGAGCCTGGAGCCTGTTTCAGATTCTGTCTCCATTTCTCTGTGCCCCTCCCCCATTTAAGCTCTGTCTGTCTGTCTGTCTCTCTCTCTCTCTCTCTTTCTCTCAAAAATAGATATACATTAGGGGCGCATGGATGGCTCAGTCGGTTGAGTGTCCAACCTCGGCTCAGGTCATGATCTCACGGTTTGTGGGTTTGAGCCCCGCATCGGGTTCTGTGCTGACAGCTCAGAGCGTGGAGCCTGCTTTGGATTCTGTGTCTCCCTCTCTCTCTGCCCCTCCCCTACTCATGCTGTTTCTCTCTGTCTCAATAATAAATAAACATAATAAAAATTTAAAAATAAATAAACATTAAAAATTTTTAGAAAAGAGAAAGACAGAGGGAGACAGAGAATTCCAAGCAGGCTCCCCACCACCAGGGCAGAGCCCAATGCAGGGCTCAGACTTATGAACCATGAGATCATGATGTGAGCCAAAGTCATGCACTTAACTGACTGAGTCACCTAGGCGCCCCATTTTCTTGGTTTGAAGTAGTTCTTAGAAATAATGCATTTACAAGGGGATTTCAGCTCAGGTCATGATCTCACAGTTTGTGAGTTCAAACCCCACGTTGGGCTCCATGTTGTCCATGTGAAGCCTGCTTGGGATTCTCTCTCTCTCCCTCTCTCTCTCCGCCCCCTCCTCCATGTGCGCTGTCTCTGTCTCCTTCAAAATAACCAAGTAAACTTAAAACAGACAAACAAACAAAAAGAAACCGTGCATTTACAGTTGATACTATAAATACATACCACTAAATTCACCTTTTGGAAATTACGTTTCCATAAAAGTCAACTTTTAGAAGTTATTGTGAGCCATTGGCAACTGGAAGATACTTTCAAATAGTTGAATATCTTTGTCTCTTTATCATCTAACTTTAGTAGCTCCTTTGCCTTTTATTACCACTAAAACCTTAATATAATACTTTTCATATGTTGGAGCCCTAACCCCTAAGTGACTACTTTT
>PISW01009079.1:0-65375 GCA_004023785.1 Mungos mungo | reverse complement strand
ATATATATATATATATATATATATATATATATATATATATATATATAAACAAGATATCTGAACTAGAATTTAGAACCACTATGGTAAGGATACTAGCTGGTATGTAAAAAGCATAAAAGACACCAGAGAATTCCTTTCTGCATAGATAAAATGAATAAAATCTAGTCAGGCTGAAATTAAAAATGATATAACTGAGATGCAGCTGTGAATGTATGCCATGATGGCAAGGATGAATGATGCAGAGCAGCGAATCAATGATATATAAGATAAAATTAAGGAGAATAATAAAGCAGAAAAAATAGAGACGCAAAGGCAAAAGATTATGATACAAAACTCAAAGAACTCAGTGACTTATTCAAGAGGAATAACATAAAATCATAGAATTCCCAGAAGATGAAGAGCGAGAAAAATGCAGAGGTTTATGTGAGCAAAGTATAGCAGAAAGCTTTCCTAATCTGGGACGGACACAGATATCAAAATACAAGAAGAACAGAGAATTCCCACTACATTCAACAAAAATGACCATCATGAAGGCAAAGCATAGTCTAATTAACAAAGTACGTAAACAAGGAAAAATTTTAAAAGCCACAAAGGAAGAAAGGTCCTTAACCTATAAGGGAAGACATATCAGGTTAACAGCAGACCTATTCACAGAAACATGGCATACCTGAAAGGAGTGGCAGAATATATTCAATGTGTTGAATCTGAAACATATGCAGACAAAAATTCTTTATCCAGCAAGGCTGTCATTCAAAATAGAAGGAGTTAGAGTCTCCCAGACAAACAGAAACTAAGAGTTCATGACCACTAAACCATCCATGAAAAAAATTACAAGGGAGACTCTTTGAGTGGAAAAAAGGCAAAACAAAGCAAAAAAGAGCAAAGGCAACAAAGTCTAGAAAGGACCAGAGAATATCAACAGAAACACCAACTCTACAGGCAGCACAATGGCACAAAATTCATATCTTTCAGTACTCACTCTAAATATAAATGAACTAAATGTTCCAATCAAAAGACATAGGATATCAGACTGTATAAGACAACAGTACTCATTTATATGCTGCTTACAAGGGACTAATTTTAGACCTAAAGATACCTGAAGATTGAAAGTAAGAGGAGGAGAAATATCTATTAGACTAATGGCCGTCAAAGGAAAGCTGGAGTAGCCATACATATATCAGACAAAGTAGCTTTTTTTTCATAATATTTTATTGTCCAATTGATTTCCATACAACACCCAGTGCTCTTCCCCACAAGTGCCCTCCTCCATCACCACCACCTCTTTTCCCCCTCCCCCTTTCCCTTCAACCCTCAGTTCATTTTCAGCATTCAATAGTCTCTCAAGTTTTGCATCCCTCTCTCTCCCCAACTCTGTTTCCCTCTTCCCCTCCCCCTAAGCCAGGAGAGAAGGACAAAGTAGCTTTTAAAATAAAGACTGTAATAAGAAATGGAGAAAGACATTATATCATAATTAAAGTGTCTTTCCACCAAGAAGATCTAACAATTGTCCCCCAACGTGGAAGCCTTCAAATATATAAATCAATCACAAGCAAAGAAACTCAGCGGCAATAGTATCACAACAGTAGGGGGCTTCAACACCCCATTTACAGCACTGAGCAGATCGTATAAACAGAAAATCAACAAGGAAGCAATGGCTTTGAATGACGCACATACTTCTCTAGTGCACATTAAACATTCTTAAAGAATCGATCCTATACTGTATCACAAATCAACTTTCATTCAGCAAAAACATAAAGACCGAGATCATACTTGCATATTTTCAGACTGCAATGCTATGAAACTTGAAATAAATGACAAGAAAAAATTTAGAAAGACCATAAAGTCTTGTAGATTAAAGAACATCCTACTAAAGAATGAATGTGTTAATGAAGAAATTAAAAAGTACATGGAAGCCAATAAAAATGAAAACATGACAATCCAAAACCTCTGGGATACAGCAAAAGAAATTATAAGAGGGAAGAATATAGCAATCTCGGCCTTCCTGAAAGGAAGAAAGGTCTCAGATGCACAGCCTAACCTTAAATTTTAAAGAGCTGGAAAAAATCCCCGCAAATAATGCCCCAAAAACAGCAAAATAAGGGAAATAATAATGATTAGAGCAGAAATCAGTGATATTAAAAAAAAAAACCAGTAGAAAACATCAGTGAAACCGGGAGTTACTTCTTTGAAATACTTAAGAGAATTGATATGCCCCTAGCCACATTGATCATAAAGAAAAAGGAAAGGCCCCAAATAAATAAAAATCATGAATGAAAGACGAGAGATCACAACCAACACTGTATAAATACAAACAAAAACAATATAATATGAAGAGCTATTATATGCCAACAAATTGGGTAATTGGGAAGAAATGGACAAATTCCTAGAAACATAAAAAACTACCAAAATTGAAATAGGAAGAAATAGATAATTTAAACAGCCCCATAACCAATAAAGAAATTGAATCAGTAATAAAAATCTCCTAACAAACAAGAGTCCAGGGCCAGATGGCTTTCCAGGGGGATTCTACCAAACATTTATTTATCTATCTATCTATCTACCTATCTATTTATTTATTTTTATTTTATAGTTTATTGTCAAGTTGGTTTCCATATAACACTCAGTGCTCATCCCCACAAGTGTCCTCCTCCATGCCCATTACTCGCCTTCCCCTCTCCCCCTCCCCCATCAGCCTTCAGTTTGTTCTCAGTATTCAAGTGTCTCTCGTGGTTTGCCTCACTACCTATCCCCAACTATTTTTCCCCTTCCCTTCCCCCATGGTCCTTTGTTAAGTTTCTCCTGTTCCACTTATGAGTGAAAACATATGGTATCTGTACTTCTCTGCCTGACTTATTTCACTTAACATAACATCCTTGAGTTCCATCCACATTGCTACAAATGACCAGATTTCATTCTTTCTCATTCTCCCAAACATTTAAAGAAGAGTTAACATCCATTTTTCTTTTAGAACATTTTTAATGTTTATTCATTTTTGAGGGACAGAGTGCAAGTGGGGTTAGGGCAGAGAGGGAGGGATACACAGAATCCTAAGCAGGATTCAGCCTCTAAGATGTTAGCACAGAACCTGACTTGGAGCTCAAACTGATGAACCATGAGATCATGACCTGAGCCAAAGTCAGATGCTTACCCAACTGAGCACCCCAACATCCATTATTTTGAAGCTGTTCCAAAGAATATAAGTGGAAAGAAAACTTCCAGACAATGAGGCCAGCATTACCTTGATTCCAAAACCAGATAAAGACCCCACTAAAATGGAGAACTACAGACTAATTTCTCTGATGAACATTTAGGCAAAAATTCTCAACAAAATACTAGCCAAACTGATGCAAAAGTACATTAAAAGAATTGTTCACCATAAGCAAGTGGGTTTTATACCTGGGAAGGATTCCATATTCACAAATCTATCAATGTGATACCTCACATTAATAAAAGAAAGGATAAGAAACACATGATCCTCTCAATAGATGTAGAAAAAGCATTTAACAAAATACAACACTCCTGAAAAAAAGTAAGCATAGAAAGATCATACCTCAAGATCATAAAAGCCATACATGAAAGATCCACTGCTAATATCACCCTCAAAGGGGAAAATTGAGAGCTTTCTCCATAAGGTCCAGAACACTACAAGGATCTCCACTCTCACCATTGTTATTCAACATATTGTTGGACGTCCTAGCCTCAGCAATCAGATAACACAAAGAAATAAAAGATATCCAAATCAGCAAGGAGGAGGTCATCCTTCCACTCTTTGTAAACAAAATGATACTCTGTGTAGAAAACCAAAAATGTTCCACCAAAAAACTGCTAGAACTGATACATGAATTCAGAAAAGTCACAGGATATAAAATCAACTTACAGAAATCAGTTGCACTTCCAAACACAAATAATAAAGCAGTAGAAAGAGAAACAGAAGGAATCTATCCCATTTACAATGCTACCAACAGACAAAATACCTAGGAATAATCTAACCGAAGAGATGAAAAAGCTATAGACTGACAACTATAGAAAGCTTATGAAAGAATAGAAGACACACACAAAAATGCAAAAACATTCCATACTCATGGATTGGAAGAAAAACTATTGTTAAAATGTTGATACTACCCAAGTAATCCACATATTCAATGCAATCCCTATCAAATTAACACCAGCATTTTTCACAGAGTTAGAACAAACAATTTTAAAATCAGTTTGGAAACAGAAAAGGCCCTGAATAGTTAAAATCATACTGAAAAAGAAAGCCAAGCCTGGAAGCATCATAATTCTGGACTTCAAGCTGTATTACAAACCTGTAATCATCAAGACAGTATGGCACTAGCACAAAATAGACACATAGATCAATGGAACAGAATAGAGAACCCAGAAACTTATCCACAAATGTATGGCCATTAAATCTTTGACAAAGCAGGAAAGCTTATCCAGTGGGAAAAAAACAGTCTCTTTAGAAAAGTTTGTTGGGAAAAACTGGAAATAAACATGCAGAAGAATGAATCTGGACCACTTTCTTACACCATACATAAAAAATAAACTCAAAATGGATGAAAGACCTAAAAGTGAGACAAGAAGCCATCAAAATCCTCAAGGAGAAAATAGACAACAACCTCCTTGACCTCATCCACAGCAACTTCCTACTTGACATGTCTCCTTAGGCAAGGAAACAAAAGCAAAAATGAACTACTAGGATCTTGTCAAGATAACAAGCTTCTGCACAGTGAAGGAAACAAAACTAAAAGGAAACCATCGTAATGGAAGAAGATATTTGCAAATGACATATCAGACAAAGGATTATATCCAAAATCTATAAAAACTTATCGAACTCAACACCCAGAAGCCAAATAATCAATAGACATCAATAGACACTTTTCCAAAGAAGACATCGAAATGGCTAACAGACACTATAAAAGATGCTCAACACCACTCATCATCTGGGAAATACAAATCAAAACGACAATGAGATACCACCTCACACCTGTCAGAATGGCTAAAATTAATAATTCAGGCCTCAAGAGATGTTGGCAAGGACACAAAGAGGAAACTTTTGCATTGCTGGTGGGAATGCAAACTGGTGAAGCCACTCTGGAAAACAATATGGAGGTTGCTCAAAAAATTATAAATAGAACTACCTTGTGACCCAGCAACTGCACTACTAGGTATTTATTCAAGGATACAAAAATGCTGACTTGAAGGAGCACATGCGTCCCAATGTTTATAGCAACACGATGAATAATAGTCAAATTATGAAAATACCCCAAATGTCCATCATCTGATGAATAGATAAAGGAATGCGGTATATATATGTAATCGAATATTAGTGATCAAAAAGAATGAAATGTTCCAATTTGCATCAATGTGGATGGAACTAGAGTGTATCATGCTAATCGAAATAAGTCAGTCAGAGAAAGACAAATATCATATGATTCCACTTACATGTGAAATTTAAAGAACACAACAGATTAACATAGGGAAATGGGTACAAAAATAAAATAAAATGAGAGAGAGAGAAAAGACATAAAAGACTCTTAAATACAGAGAAAAAACTGAGGGTTGCTGGTGGGGGTTGGGTGGGGTTATGGCTAACTGGGCAATGGGCATTAAGGAGGGCACTTGTAGGGTTGAACACTGGGTGTTATATGTAAGTGATAAACAACTAAATTCCATTCCTGAAATCATTATGACACTTTATGATATCTAACTTGGATTTAAATTTTAAAAAAGAGGTGACAGAGTTTTTAAAGGAGAAAAAAAAAACACATATGTACAAAGATAACCCCATTAGGCTGTCACTGGATCTTTTAGTAGAAACTTTTCAAGCTAGAAGGGAGTGACATGGCATATTCAAAGTGTTGGAAGGGAAAGTTTGAAGCCAAGTGTACTCTATCCAATAAAGCTATCATTCAGAATACAAAGAGACATAAAGAGTTTCCAGACAAAGTTAGAGGAATGCATGATGACTAAAACGAGCCTTGAAAGAAATGTGGAAGGTGACACTGAGTGGAAAGGAAAGACCATAAGTAAAAGTATTAAAAGTAAGAAACACAAAAGAAGTAAAAATAAATTTGTCTGCAAAAACTAGTCAAGGCATTTTCAAAATAAAAAGATGTAAAATATGACACAATATACCTAAAAGCATGAGGAGGAAATAATTGGTTCAAACTTAGTCAACCATTTACTTAATGCAGAAAATGTTATATACAAACGTAAATGTAACCACAAATAAAATAACCAGTAATATATATGCTGAAATAAAAAGAAAGGAATGTATATCTCTAAAGAAAACCAACCAATCATGAGAGAAGAAAACAAGGGAAGAAAGAAACAGACAAAACTACGAAAAGAACCATAAAACAAGTAACAAAATGGCAATAAACACATACCTATGACTAATTACTTTAAGGGTAAATGAACTAAACATTCCAATCAAAATACATAGGGTGCCAAAAAATATTATAACTGATATGTGAATTGAGCAAAGTATTAAGATATAAAATCAACATATGGAAATTGGTTGCATTTCTATACACCAATTATGAAACAAAAAAAAAGAGAAACCAAGGAATTGATCCCATTTACAATTGTACCAAAAACCATGACACTTAGGGATAAACCTAACAAAATAGGTAAAAGATCTGTAGTCCGAAAACCATTGAACACTGATGAACAAAATTGAAAAAGTCACAAAGAAATGGAAAAACATTCCATGCTCGTGGTTTGGAAGAAAAAATATTCATAAAATGTCGGTACTACCTAAAACAAACTACACATTCAATGCAAACCCTATCAAAATAACACCAGCATTCTTCACAAAGCTAGAACTCAATCTGTATTACAAAGCTGTATTTATCAAACCAGTATGGTACTGGCACAAAAACAGACACATAAATCAATGGAACAGAATAGAGAACCCAGAAATGGACCCACAAATATAGGGGCCACTCTTTTTCAACAAAGCAGGAAAGAATATCCATGCAAAAAGCACAATCTTTTCAGCAAATGGTGTTGGCAGCGGCAGCGGCATGCAGAGGAAGAAAACTAAATGACTTTCTTACACCATACACAAAAATAAACTAAAAATGAATGAAATAACTAAATGTAAGACAGGAAACCATCAAAATCCTACAGTAGGAAACAGGCAGCAACCTCTTTGACCTCGGCCACACCAACTTCTTACTAGAAATGTCTCCAGAAGCAAGGGAAATGAAAGCAAAAATGAACTGTTGGGACTTCATCAAGATTTAAAAAAAAGCCTCTGCACAGCAAAGGAAACAATCAACAAAGCTAAAAGGCATATGGTGGAATTGGAGAAGTTATTTGCAAATGATATATTGGGTGGTATCTATATTGGATTGGTTAGTATCTCAAATCTTTGAAAACTTATCAAATTCAACACCTTCCCCAAAGAACAAATAATCAAGTGATTAATGGACAAAAGACATCAGTTTTCCAAAGTAGACATCCAGATGGCTAATGGACACATGAAAAGATGCTCAACATCACTCATCAGCAGGAAAATACAAATCAAACCACAATTACTTACTACCTTGTATCTCTCAGAATGGGTAAAATGAACAATTCTGGAAACAACAGACATTTCTGCATTCTGTGCATTGTTGGTGGTTATGCAAACTGGTGCAACCACTTCTGGAAAACAGTATTTTTTCCTGAAAAAATTCAAAATAGAACTACCCAATGACATATTAATTGCACTACTAATTATTTATCCAATAGACACAAAAATATTGATTTTAAGGGGCACATGTACCCCAATGTTTTTAGCACTATTAATGATAGCCAAATTAGGGAAAGACCCCAAATGTCTATCAATTAATGAATGGATATAGAAGATATGGTATACATATACAGTGGAATACTACTCCAAGATCAAAAAATAAAATCTTTTCATTTGCAACAATGTAGGTTGAACTAGATTCCATCAAGCTAAGTGAAATAATTCAGACAGAGAAAGACAGAGATGATATGATTTCACTCATATGTGGAATTTAAGGAACACAGCAGATGAACATAGGGGAAGAGAAGCAAAATTTAAATAAAAAGAGAGAGGGAGAAATCCATAAAAAAACTCTTAAATACAGAGGACAAACTGAGGGTTGCTGGTGGGGTGTTGGGTGGGGGATAGGCAAAAAGGGTGATCAGCATTAAGGAGGGCACTTGTTGAGATGAGCACTGGGTAAGCGATGAATCACTGGGTTGTACTTTTGAAACCAATACTACATTGTATGTTAACTAATTTGAATTTAAATAAGTAAATTTACAAAAAGACATAGGGCAATAAAATAGATTTAAAAACGAACCATGTATATACTGCCAACAAATGACTCATTTCAGTCTTAAGACATTTTAGACTTTTAAAGATAAATGACTCATTTCAGTCTTAAAGCATTTATCATGCAAATGGATGTGAAAGAAAACCAGGGTAGTAAACTTACATCAAACAAAATAGATCTTAACACAAAGAATATAACAAGACACAAAGAAGAACACTATATAATCATAGTGAGAAAAATCCAATGAGAAGGTATAGCAATTGTAAATATTTCTGTACCCAGCATGAAGTCACCTGAATACATAAAGCAGTTAGTGTTGGGGCCCAGTAGGCCAAAAAACCTCCCGCAGAGCAACCTTTGATGGCACTGCCTCTGGGGCACAGGAGAGTCTACATAAGTGACCATTGATGGCTACGCCTCCAGGGCACAGGAGAAAAAAATTTGGGAAGTTATGGAACAAGTCGAAAGACTGTGAGGCAACATTTGGCCTCCTGGGCTGCATATGCGGCTTCTATTTAACCTGTCTATGATTTTTCTCGTTGCTTTGCAAAAGCAAAAAAGGCATATAGCTTTAAGTTTTGAATCAACTTGGGTCAGTTAGTGGCACCTGCTTTCCCTTACATTAATTATTTCTGTTCCTAGCTCATTGCCTGCTGTTGAGGCAAACACAATCCTCTGTTTAAAATTAACTCCTTGTATGATAAGCACCTTGCCCAGACATAACTGCTAAAGGGCCTTGAAGAAAAGAAAAATCTTTGAGAGACAGACTCCCTCATTCCTGTTTTTTTTTTTTTTTACTTCTGTTCTCACGGCTGTTCTTTCTTTTGTGATAAAAAAAAAAAAAAAGATCCTTCCCAGAGCATGTTTTTACTCTCTCAAGGACCATAAGCTTTGTAATCATTAAAGAGAAAAAAAAATGTGTAAACCCCTATGGCATAAAAGACACTGACTTTCTTAGTAAAGTGTGGTTTTACCACCATTCATGTTGTCTGTCTTCCAATAGATATTTCGCCGACACCAACCACCTACGGGGGGACCATTCGACTGGGGTGCGTGGGCTGGTCCTCTGCAAGTTAGTAACAAACATAAAGGAAATAATCAATAGTAATACAATAATATTAGAAGGTGTTAAATATCCACTTACATCAAATGGACAGATCATGCAAACAGAAAATCAATAAGGAAATATGGCTTTGAATGACACAGGGGACCAGATGGATTTAACAGATATATTCACAACGTTACATCCTAAAACACACATTCCTTTCTAAGGCATACGTAATATCCTCTAGAATATATCACATATTAGGCCACAAAACGTTTCAACAGATTCAAAAAGATTGAAGTTATACCATGCATTTTTTCTGACCATAAAACTATGAAAGTAGAAATCAAACACATGAAAAAATCTAGAAAGACTACAAATACATGGTTATTAAATAACATACTATGAATCAATGAATGGCTCAAACAAGAAGTCAAAAAGGAAATTTTAAAAAATGGAGAAAAATGAAAACAGTGATCCAAAATCTTCATGATGCAGTTCTCTGAGGGAAGTTTATATAATATAGGCCTACCTCAAGAAGCAAGGAAAATCTCAAATAAATAACCTAGCCTTACACCTAAAGGACCTAGAAAAAGAATAACAAACAAAACCCCAAAGCAGTAGATAGATTGACATAATAAAGATCAGAAATAAATGAAATAGAAACTAAAATGTTCATAGAACAGATTAGTGAATCAACAAAATGGATCAAACCTTTAGCCCAACTCATCATAAAAAGAGTCCGAGAGAGAGAGAGAGAGAGAGAGAGTGAAATGAACCAAATCAAAAGTGAAAGCAGAAAAATAAAAACCTGCACCACAGAAATACAAAGAATTATGAGAGAGTGTTATGAAAAATTATATGCCAAAATATTGGACAACGTAGAAGAAATGCATAAATTCCTAGAAATATATAACCTCCCAAAACTGAAACGGGAAGAAATAGAAAATTTGAAAAGACTGATTACCAGCAATTAAATTAAATCAGTAATCAATAAAACACCCAAGAAAAAGCCCGGGAGTAGAGGTCTTTAGAGGTGGATTTTACCAAACATTTAAAGAAGAGCTAATATCAGTTTTTCTTAAACTATTCCAAAGAGTAGAAATGAAAGGAAAACTGCTGAATTCATTCTATGAGGCCAACATTATCCTGATACCAAAACCAGATACTATAATAAAAGAGAAAGATCAATATTTCTGATGAACATAGATGCAAAAATCCTGAACAAAATATTTGCAAAATAAATCCAACAATATATTAAAAAATCTTTTATCATAATCAAGTGAGAGTTATTCCTGGGATACAAGGGTAGTTCAATATTCACATATCAATTACCATGATATACCACATCAAGAGGAGAAAGAGTGAAAGCCATATACAATCAGTTCAGTGGATTTAAGATGGTGGAGGAATAGTGAGACCCTGTGCTTGTATCGTTCCTTGAACACAGCTAAATGGTAATCAAATCATCCAGAACACCCAAGAAATCAGCCAGAGATCTTCATAAACAAAAACTGCAACATTACGAGTAGACAAAGGAACACTGTTTGGAGGGTAGGAAATGTAGAGTTTACCAAGAGAGATATTTCTCTGGGTGTCGCAATTAGGAGGAAACCTGCTGAAGGAGTCTACTTTTTAGTATAAGCAGAGGAGCACGGAATCTGACCTAAATCTGAAAAATATAAAAATGTAAAAATCTAAAAATCTGAACTGCTAAAAATAGTTCCCTACCATGGGGGAAGTGACAGGCTTAAGGGTGCTCAAGTGTTGAAGAGGGGTAGAATCCCAGGAATGATAGTGTGGTCTGAGGATCCCTTGGGTCACAAGAAAGAAGGGCCAAACCAAAGTGCTGTACTGTTTCCAGGTATAAGAGGGGACTCACTCTGGAAGAAGGCTACAAGCAGGGATGCCTACTTTCTGCTGTTTTGATATGAACTCTGAACAGCAGCACAGTCATGACGCTGACCTCCCCCCCCCCCCACGGGCTAGCAAAAGCTTGGCAAGATCATCCTCCAGAGGAGCAGTACACGTCTGTGCCACAGGAATCCCTAAAATTTGGAGTTTTGAAACTTATTTGCACACTTGGAATAAAAAGACTTGGACATAAGCTGGGCAACACAGGGAGGATTCTGACAGAAACTAGGGATATAAGAGTGGTGAGTAATTGCCCTTCTGTGAGGTTTCCCTAAAGAGTGGGGGGCCTAAACATCAGACTATGGACTATCCAGCCTAGCACAGCCATATTTATTACACCCTTCAGAGCTGAAAGCCTCTACAGAGCAAAATACCACCACCTAGTGGAGGCTGGAGCCACTTACACCAAACTCTGCCCGCAAGCACCCCAGAGGCCTATTTCCACTGAAACAAATCCACCAGAGAAACAGTGTAGCAAGCCCCTCCTGCCAGAGGAGAGCATAAAAAACTATTTTACACCAAGTCCATGATCATAGTGCTGCAAAGCCTCAACTCTAGGAAAAATGGGATCTAAATTCCATTTTACTTTTATGCTTTATTTTTTATTATTTTTAATTTTTTCTTTAATTCCTTTTAGGTTTTACTAATATTTTTATACTTAAATATTTTTCATATATACATATTATTTTATTTTTATTTTATTGTTTTTTCATTTCATTTCATTTTAGGAATTAGATTCATTAAACAAGCAGACCAAAACACACCCAGGATCTAGCTTTTTTTGTTTTATGTTTGTGTAGTGTTTTACTGTTATTTTCTTTCTTTTCTCTTTTTTTTTCCCTAACAAAATGATGATATGGAGAAACTCACTCCCAAAAAAGAACAGGCAATAGATCTCACAGCCAGGGATTTAATCAACAAGATATGAGCAAATTGTTGAAATTAAGCTTAAAACCGAGAATATAAGAACAGTAGCTGGGGTTGAAAAAAAGCATAGAAGATGACAGAGAATCCCTTTCTGCAGAGATAAAAGAACTAAAAAACGTCAGGCTAAAATTAAAAATGTTATGGAGAACTTTTCTACTCTGCAAACCTCAAGTATCTGTCAGTGGGCTGCAGGGTGTAAGAAAATTTAATTTTATCTGCCATTTCCTTCTGCCTTTATTTCCCACATCGCCTTCCTTCTGACAGAAGATCAGATGACATATGTAATGATAGTACTACAGGGAAACCAAATAAGTGAAGCTCAACTACCACTGTTATTATTTACTGTGGAGGCTTCGGGAGGACATGGAGCCATAGCCACAGGGACAGCAACCAGGTCTATTGAGGACCCACTGTGGAGTCTTTGGGAGGAGTTTAAAGCTGTGGCCACAGGGACAAGAACCTGGTCTCCTCAGGACCCGATGCAGGAGGAACAGATATTGCCCAAGTGTCTGAATGCCTCCATTAGGGTACCTCCGTTTCTGATAGTCTATGTTCCTGGCTACCTCAAGAAACAAACCAAAGTACACAGGTGGAGTCCAAAATATTGCTATAAGTAGGGAAATAAAATAACAGAGTCACAAAAAAAGAGACCAAGGGACACCACTAAAAGAATACATCTGGGATGGCAAGGCCTTGGACAATGTATGAGCCACCTTTAATATAGCAGTACTTACACATGCAGAGTGCATAACAAGCTTTTTTTTTCACTTTTATTATTTTTAAATAGTTTATTGTCAAATTAGTTTCCATAAAACACCCAGTGCTCTTCCCCATAAGTGCCCTCCTCCATCACCACCATCTCTTTTCCCCCCTCCTCCTTCAACCCTAAGTTCGTTTTCAGTATTCAATAGTCTCTCAAGTTTTGTGTCCCTCTCTCTCCCCAACTCTCTTTCCCTCTTCCCCTCCCCCTCGTCCTCCATTAGGTTTCTACTGTTCTCCTGTTAGACTTATGAGTGCAAATATATGGTATCTGTCCTTCTCTGCCTGACTTATTTCATTAAGCATGACACCCTCGAGGTCCATCCACTTTGCTACAGATGGCCAGATTGCATTCTTTCCCATTGCCATGTAATACTCCATTGTATATATATATACCAAATCTTCTTGATCCACTCATCAGGTGATGGACATTTAGGCTCTTTCCATGTTTTGGCTATTGTTGACAGTGCTGCTATGAACATTGGGGTACATGTGCCCCTATGCATCAGGACTTCTGTATCCCTTGGATAAATCCCTAGCAGTGCTATTGTTGGGTCATAAGGGAGTTCTACAGATAGTTTTTTGAGGAACCTCCACACTGCTTGTCAGAGGGCTACACCAGTTTCCATTCCCACCAACAGTGTGGGAGGGTGCCTGTCTCTCCACAACCTCGGCAGCATCTATAGTCTCTTCATTTGTTCATTTTAGCCACTCTGACTGGCGAGAGGTGGTATCTCAGTGTGGTTTTGATTTGTGTTTCCATGATGATGAGTGATGTTGAGCATCGTTTCATGTGCCTGTAGGTCATCTGGATGTCCTGTTTGGAGAAGTGTCTGTTTATGTCTTCTGTCCATTTCTTCACTGGGTTATTTGTTTTTTGAGTGTGGAGTTTGGTGAGTTCCTTGTAGATTTTGGATACTAGCCCTTTATCTGATATGTCATTTGCAACTATCTTTTCCCATTCTGTCAGTTGCCTATTAGTTTTCTTGATTGTTTCCTTTGCAGTGCAGAAGCTTTTTATCTTGATGAGGTCCTGAGAGATCATTTTTGCTTTCATTTCCCTTACATTTGGGGATGTGTCGAGTAGGAAATTGCTGTGGTTGAGGTCAAGGAGGTTGTTTCCTACTTTCTCCTCGAGGGTTTTGATGGTTTCCTGTTTTGAGTTTATTTCTAGGTATGGTGTAAGAAAGTGGTCTAGTTTCATTTTTCTGCATGTTGCTGTCCAGTTCTCCCAGCACGACCTGCTAAAGAGGCAGTCTATTTTCTATCGGATACTCTTTCTTGCTTTGTCAAAAATTAATTGACCGTATATTTGTAAGCCCAGTTCTGGGTTCTCTATTCTATTCCATTGGTCTATGTGTCTGTTTTTGTACCAATACCATACTGTCCTGATGATGACAGCTTTGTAGTAGAGGCTAAAGTCTGGGATTGTGATGCCTCCCATTTTGGTTTTCTTCTTCAATATTACTTTGGCTATTTGGGGTCTTTTGTGGTTCAATATCAATTTGAGGAGAGTTTGTTCTAGGTTTGAGAAGAATGTTGGCATAAATTTGATGGGGATTGCATCAAATGTGTAGATTGCTTTGGGTAGTAATGACATTTTCACAATCTTTATTCTTCTGATTCATGAGCAAGGAATGTTTTTCCATTTCTTGGTGTCTTCTTCAATCTCCTTCATAGTTTTTCTATAGTTTTCATCATATAGGTCTTTTACATCCTTGGTTAGATTTACTCTTAGGTATTTTATGGTTTTTCGTGCAATTGTGAATGGGATCAGATTCTTGATTTCTCTTTCGGCTGCTTCATTTTTGGTGTATAAGAATGCCACTGATTTCTGTACGTTGATTTTGTACCCTTCAACTTGACTGAATTTATTGGTCAGTTCTAGAAGGCTTCTGGTGGAGTCTGCCGGGTTTTCCATGTAGAGTATCATGTCATCTGCAAAAAGTGAAAGTTTGACTTCTTCTTTGCCATATCTGATGCCTATTATTTCCTTTTATTGTCTTATAGCTAATGCTAGGACTTCCAGCACTATGTTAAATAACAGTGGTGAGAATGGACACCCCTGTTGTGTCCCTGATCTCAGGGGGAAAGTTCTCAGTTTTTCCCCATTGAGGATGATATTAGCTGTGGGCTTTTCATAAGCTGCTTTTATACTGTTTAGGTAAGTTCCTTCTATTCCGACTTTCTCAAGGGTTTTTATTAAGAAAGGGTGCTGTATTTTGTCAAATGTTTTTTCTGCATCCATTGAGAGATCATATGGTTTTTATCCTTTCTTTTGTTAATGTGATGGATCACATTGATGGATTTGTGAATATTGAACCAGTCCTGTAACCCAGGAATGAATCCCACTTGATCATGATGGATAATTCTTTTTATATGCTGTTGAATTCGATTTGCTAGTATCTTGTTGAGTATTTTTGCATCTGTATTCATTCAGGATATTGGTTTGTAGTTCTCCTTTTTGGCTGGGTCTCTGTCAGGTTTGGGTATCACGGTGATGCTGGCTTCATAGAATGAGTTTGGAAGTTTTCCTTCTATTTCTATTTTTTGGAATAGTTTGAGAAGAATGGGTATGAGCTGTGCTTTAAATATCAGGTAGAATTCCCCTGGGAAGCCATCTGACCCTGGGTTCTTATTCGTTGGGAGATTTTTGAAAATGTATTTGATTTCATCACTGGTTATCGGTCTATTCAAGCTTTCTATCTCTTCCCGTTTGATTTTGGTAGTGCATGTGCAGTTAAGAATTTATCCATTTCTTCTAGGTTGTCCAGTTTGTTGCCATATAATTTTTCATAGTAATCTTTAATGATTACTTGTATTTCTAAGGGATTGGTTGTAATAGATCTTCTTTCATTCATGATTTTGTCTATCTGGGTGCTCTCTCTGTTCTTTCTGAGGAGCCTGGCTAGAGGTTTATCAATTTTGTTTATTCTTTCAAAGTACCAACTCTTGGTTTCATTGATCTACCCGACTGTTCCTTTGGATTCTATAATGTTTATTTCTGCCCTTACCTTTATTATTTCTTTTCTTCTGCAGGGTTTGGGGTGCCTTTGCTCCTTCCCTTCTAGTTCCAGTAGGTGCTCTGTTAGATTTTGAATTTGCACTTTTTCTAGTTTGTTGATATTAGCCTGACTTGCAATATACTTTCCTCTTAGGACTGCCTTTGCTGCTTCGCAGAGATTTTGGATTGTTGTATTTTCGTTTTCATTTGTTTCCATATATGTTTTAATTTCTTCTCTAGTTGCCTGATTAGCCCAATCATTCTTTAGTAGGGTGGTTTTTAACCTCCACATTTTTAGAGGTTTTCTAGACTTTTTCCTATGGTTCATTTCAAGTTTCATAGCATTGTGATCTGAAAGTGTGCATGGTATGATCTCAATTCGTTTGTATTTATGGAGGGCTGCTTTATTCCCCAATATGTGATCTATCTTGGAGAATGTGCCATGTGCACTCGAGAAAAAGGTGAATTTCCTAACTTCAGGGTTCAGAGTTGCAAATATACCTATCAATTCCATCTGTTCCAAAGTGTCGCTCAGGTCCATTGCTTCTTTAGTGATTTTCTATCTGGTTGATCTTTCCATTTCTGTCAGTGGAGTATTAAAGTCCCCTGCAGTTAGCACATTCTTATCAGTAAGATTGTTTCTATCTGTGATTAATTGTTTTATATATTTGGGCGCTCCCGATTTTGGTGCATAGATTTTTATAATTGTTAGCTCTTGCTGATGGAGAGAACCTGTAATTATGATATGATGTCTTTCTTTTTCTCTTGTTACTGCCTTTAGTTTAAAGTCCAGTTTGTCTGATATGAGTATGGCAACTCCGGCTTTCTTTTGGCTTCCAGTCACATGATAGATATTTCTCCATCCCTTTACTTCCAACCTGAAGGCGTCTTCCGGTCGAAAATGAGTCTCTTGTAGACAGCAAATAGGTGGGTTTTGTTTTTTTATCCATTCTGCTACCCTGTGTCGTTTGGTTGGAGCATTCAGTCCATTTACATTCAGTGTTATTATTGAAAAATGTGGGTTTAGAGTCATTGTGTTCTCCATAGAATTCATGTTTATAGTGGTGTCTCTGGCATCTTGTATTCTTTGCAACATTTTCCTCATAGAGTCCCTCAGGATTTCTTTTAGGGCTGGTTTGGTAGTCATGAATTTTCTCAATTTTTATTTTTTTGGGAACACTTTTATCTCTCCTTCTATTTTGAATGACAGACTTGTTGGATAATGGATTCTTGACTGCATGTTTTTTCTGTTAAACACATTGAAGATTTCCTGCCATTCTTCCTGGCATGCCAACTTTCATTAGATAGGTCTGTAAGCACTCTGGTAGGTTTCCTTTCGTATGTGAGGATCCTTTTCTCCCAGCTGCTTTCAGAATTCTCTCTTTATCTTTATATTTTCCAGTTTCACTATGATATGTCATGCTGAACGTCGATCCCAATTATGTCTTAAGGGGATTCTTTGTGCCTCTTGGATTTGAAAGTTTATTTCTTTTTCCAGATTTGGGATATTTCCAGTTATAATTGATCTAGTATCCCTTCATGACCTTTCTCTCTGTCTTCCACTTCAGGAATTTCTATGATCCGTTTGATTGTATCACTCAGGTTTCAAATTCTCCTTTCCTGCTCCTGGATCAATTTCTCTCTCTTTTTTTCAGCTTCCTCTTTTGCTATAACTATATCTTCTAATTCACCTATTTTTATCTCTGCCTCATCAATCCTTGAAGTGGCTGCATCCATTTTATTATTCACTTCATTTATAACTTTTTTTTTAACTCATCACACCTACGTTCAAAGTTCTTAGTCATTGTCTCAGTTGCTTTTTTGATGCTTTTTTCAACCCCAGCGATTAATTTTATAGCAAGTTTTTTAAATTCTTGATCTGTTATGTTGTCTAGATCTGCCTTGTGCAGTTCTGTGGCTGTGACTTCTTCCTGGAGGTTCCTCAGGGGAGAGTTCCTTCGTTTTGTCATTTTTGCTAGTTTTCTGTCTCGTCTCAGCTTTAAAAAGCTCGCTGTGCACTGTGCACCTGTTAATATTGCTCTTTTAAAGGAAGCTTATTGACTGTCCAGGGCCTGTCGTTTCAGGAAATATTCTTTTAATGGTGTCTTTCAGTTTCCATTGTTGTGCCTTTGAATATTTTATTTCCTTACTCAGCGATATTTGGGACTTGTCGTCATGCACACTTTGGCTTGTTTTTTGGGGTAGCCTTAAGATGGAAAACAGACAGAAAAACATAGAGGGAACAGAAGCACAGAAACGCACAGAGAAATCAAACAAACAAACAAATTAAAAGGGGGAAAGGAAAGAAAGAAAATGGAGAGGAAAGAGACGAAAAGAAGATAAAAAAAATAAATGGGGTCAGAGACAACGAAGGACAATGGGCAGTCAAAAAGTGTATGACCAGTTGAAGGGAGAGATAAGGATGGGATACAGGAAAATATATCTGGATTGCAAGAAAGAAAGAAAAAAGAGGGAGAAAGGAGAAAGAAAAATAAGGAGTAAAAATTTAAAAAAATTAAGTAAAAAAGGTAATACTATTAAAAAATAAGTACAAAAAAGAAGAAAAAAGAAGAAATAAAGAAAAAGAAAACAGCAGCTCCCCCTTGCCGATAGGCGTGGTTTGTTGTAGTAGGTCTAGGGGGCTGCTCTCAGTGGCTTCACCTAGGTGGCTGCTGAGAGTGGAATGGCAGCACCCCAAGCTTCGCTGGAACTAAGCACTGTAGGCCACTCTAAAGAGTCTGATCTCCTTGTCCTGTAGCTGTGCCACATTGTATTTCCCAGGCCTGCCTCGGTTCAAAGTCCTTGTCCATGCACTTTTATGCTACCACAGGTGAGATGTACTTGCTTTGGTGGCTGGCTTCTTAGGGGGAGGGATCATTTTCTCTAGGCCAGGATTTGCGCTGCTGCTGCCTGAGGCGAGGTGTGCTACCTGAGGCGAGGTGCACAGCAGGAGGTGAAGTGCACACCCTCACATAAATGCTGTAGACTCCCAGCCCCTAGCCGGGATTGAGATCTTGTAGTGGGAGGGATCAGTGTCTCTTGGTGCTGGCTGGGATTCACGTTCCTGCTGCCCGAGGTGCTGGGCACTGCCAGAAATGAGCTGCGTGCTCCTGTAGCTGAAGCAGAGGCCCCATCCTCCACCAGCGCCAAATCCCTGCTGGGATCACATAGGGTGGGGGCTATTTTTTCCCTCCTGGCACCCGGGATTCAGGTTTCGCATGGCCAATGCTGGAGGTGAGATGTGCCATGGAAATGAGGTATGTACTCCCACTACTGCAGCTGAGGTTGAAGTGAGCACCCCTGGGGTTGCTGCCACAGCTGGCAACTTCCCACCAGGATGGTGCTGGGCTAGAAGCTGTTCTTTCCCTTGTGCCACCAGGGTTTGGGATTTGGGCTATCCAGCAGTTATATATGGAGTGAGAGTTTCTCTCTTCAAGCACAGTTAAACGTTCTTTATCTCTTCCCCAGAGACTGTACTATGAGTGTTCAATTTCTCTTTCTCTTCCCTTTGTCTCTCAGGGGCTCTGCATGCTTGTCCCATGTTGGGCTGGGGCTCTCACCTCCCCTGCCCTTCTTGGGCTGGTCTGTTTTCTAACCTCCCCCGTTTGCATTCACTCACTCAGGTTTCTTTGAGGTTGTCTTCTTTCTGGAGTCTGTATTTTCTCCTTCCGCTCTTGCAGATGAGCATAATGTCCTACTCAGTTCAATAGATGGTGCAGACAAAGGTTACAGAGTTCCCATCCTGCTATCTTGGCTCCTCCCCACAACAAGCTTTTAAAACTTACAAGAGACAGAATGCTAGTCAAAGTGATGAAATGGAGGAACTCTCCTCAAAAGAAATTCCAGGAAGAAGCGACAGCTAAAAAATCAGTCAAAACAGATATTAGGAACATAACTGATGAAGAATTTAGAACAATAAGGATGAAATTAATCAGTGGGCTTGAAAAAGGCATAGAAGGCAGCAGAGATGCTATTGCTACAAAGATCATGGATCATAAAAATAGTAATGATGACCATTTGTAGCAAAGTGGATGTACATTGAGGGTGTCATACTCAGCGAAATAAGTCAGGCAGAGAAGGATAGATACCATATGTTTGCGTTCATAGGTCTAACAGGAGAGACCTGGCAGGGAACCATGGGGAGAGGAAGGGGGAAAGAGAGCAGGGGAGAGTGAGGGGCACAGATCAAGGGAGACTACTGAATACTGAAAACGAACCTTGGACTGAAGGAGGAGGGGGAGGGAGGGAAGGGGGTGTTGGTCATGGTGGGGGGCACTTGTGGGGAGAAGCACTGGGTGTTATATGGAAACCAATTTGACAATAAACTATTAAAAAATAGTAATGATGAAATAAAGTGTGCTATAAACGAGGTGCATAATAAATGGGGGTGGCCACTGTACAGATTGAAGAGGCAGAAAGGAGAATAGGCGAATTAGAAGATACAATTATAGAAAAAGAGGAAGAAAAAAAAAGAGGGAAAAAGAGAGATATATTGATCCAGGAGCACAAAACGACTATTTCAGAACTGTGTGATTCAATCAGACAGAACAATATATGTATCATAGGAATTCCAGAATAAGAAGAGAGAGAAAGGGGAAGGGGTACTTGAACATATTATAGCCGAGAATTTTCACAATCTGGGGAAGGAAACAGATATTGAAATCAAAGAGGTACAGAGAACTCCACTCAGACATAACTTGAGTCCATTTTCTACATGAAAAATCATAGTGAAACTGGGAAAATATAAGGATAAAGAGAGAATTCTGAAAACAGCTGGAGATAAAAGGTCCCTAACATACAAAGGATGACACATCAGGGTAATAGCAAACCTATCTACTGAAACTTGGCAGGCCAAGAAGGAATAGCAGGAAATCTTCAAAGTGATGAACAGGAAACTATGCAGCCAATAATCCTTTATCCAGCAAGCCTGTCATTCAGAATAGAAGGAGAGATAAAAATTTTCCCAAACAAACAAAAATTGAAGGAATTCATCACCACTAAATCAGCACTACAAGAAATCCTAAGGGGGACTCTATGAGGGAAATGTTGCATGGAACACAAAGTATCAGAGACACCACAACAATAATTCATCCTAAAAGAACACAATGACTCTAAACTCATATTTTTGGGGGCTCCTGGGTATCTCAGTAGAAGAAGTGTCCTGTTTTGGCTCAGGTAATGATCTCACGGTTCGTGGGATCGAGCCCTGCATCAGGCTCTGTGCTAACGCTTGCTCAGAGCCTGAAGCCTCCTTCATATTCTGTGTCTCCTTCTCTCTCTGCCTCTCCCTGCTCATGCATTGTCTCACTCTATCTCTCAAAATAAATAAATGTATTAAAAAATTTAAACCCATATTTTTCAATAATAGCACTGAATGTAAATATACTAAATGCTCCAATCAAAGACATAGGGTATCACAATGGATAAAAAAAATCAATCTATTTGCTGTTTTAGAAGAGACTCATTTTAGAACTGAGGACACCTTCAGATTGAAAGTGGGGGGATGGAGAAATATCTATCATGCTTCTGGAAGTCAAAAGAAAGCTGGAGTAGCCATATTTGTATCAGTCAAATTGACTTTAAAGTTAAAGCTGTAACAAGAGATAAAGAAGGGCATTATATAATAATTACAGGGTCTCTCCATCAGGAAGAGATAACAATTATAAATGTTTATGCACTGAATGCGGGTACACCCAAATACATAAAACAATAAAAAAACATAAGGAATCTTATTGATAAGAATGTGCTAATTGCACAGGACATTAATACTCCACTTACAGCAAGGGATAATTCAAATAAACAGAAAATCGCCAAAGAAAAAATGGACCTGTATTACACTTGGACGAGATGGACTTGACAGATATATTTAAAACTCTACATCCTGAAGCTATGGAATTGACTTTCTCTTACAGTGCACATGGTACATTCTCTAGGTAGATCACATACTGGGTCATAAAGCAGCCCTCAATGAATATAAAAGAATTGCGATCATACATGCACTCTTTCAGATCACAAGGCTATGAAATTTGAAATCAACCACACGAAAAAGTCGGGGAAATCTGCAAAAACATGGAGATTAAAGATGACCCTACTAAATTATAAATGGTTAAACCAGGGAATTAGAGAAGAAATAAAAAAATATGGAAACAAATGAAAATGAAAATACAACAGTCCAAACTCTTCGGGATGTATCAAAGGCAGTCCTAAGAGGAAAGAACATTGTACTCCAGGCCTATTTCAAGAAACTAGAAAAAGTGCAAATACAAAATCTAACAGTGCACCTAAAGGAACTAGAAGCAAAGCAGCAAGAACACCAAAAACCCAGCAGAAGAAGAGAAATAATAAAGATCAGGGAAGAAATAAACAATAAAGAATCCAAAAACAAAAACAAAAACAAAAACAGTTGAACGGATTAATGAAGCCAAGAGTTGATTTTTTGAAAATATAAACAAAATTGATAAACCTCTAGCCAGGCTTCTCAAAAAGAAAAGAGAGAGCACCCAAATAGAGAAAATCATCAATGAAAATGGATCTATTACAACCAATCCCTCAGAAATACAAGCAATTATCAGGGAATATTATGAAAAATTGTATGCCAACAAACAAGACAACCTAGAAGAAATGGACATAATCCTAAACAAATATCCACTACCAAAATTCAAATGGGAAGAGATAGAAAATCTGAACAGACCCATAACTAGTGAAGAAATTGAATAAGTTATCAACAGTCTCCCAACAAATGACAGCTCTGGGCCAGATGGCTTCCCTGGGGAATTCTACTGGGCACTTAAATCAGAGTTAATACCCATTCTTCTCAAGCTGGTCCACAAAACAGAAATGGAAGGAAAACTTCAAGACTCATTCTACAAAGTAAGAATCACTTTGATTCATAAACCAGACAGAGACCCAGCAAAAAAAGAGAACTACAGGCGATGAATATGGATGTAAAAATCCTCAACGAGATACTAGCAATTCGAATTCAACAGCATATGGAAAGAATTATCCACCATGATCAAGTGGGATTCATTCCTGGGTTACAGGGCTGGTTCAATATTCACAAATCCATCAATGTGATACATCACGTTAACAAAAGAAAAGATAAGAACCATATGATCCTGTCAATAGATGCGGGAAAGGCATTTGAAAACTACAGCATCTTTTCTTAATAAAAACCTTAGAGAAAGTCAGGATAGAAGGCACATTCTTAAACATCATGAAAGCCATTTATGAAAAGCCCACAGATAATATCATCCTCAATGGGGAAAAATGAGAGCTTTCCCCTGAGATCAGGAACATGACAGGGATGTCCACTCACCACTGTTTTTTTGCACAATGTTGTAAGTCCTATCATCAGCAATCAGACAACAAAAATAAAATGCATCAGAACTGGCTAAGATGAACTGAAAATTTCCCTTTTCGCAGATGACATAATGTTTTACATGGAAAACCTGACAGACTCCACCAGAAGGCGACAGGAACTGATCCATGAATTCAGCAAAGTCCCAGGGTACAAAACCAATGTACAGATATTGGTTGTATTTATATACACCAGTAATGAAGCAACACAAAGAGAAATCCAGAAACTGATCCCATTCACAATTGCACAAAAACCCATAAAATATCTAGGAATAAATTTAACTAAAGATATAAAAGATCTATAGGCTGAAAACTATAGAAAGCTTATGAAGGAAATTGAAGAAAGCAGAAAGAAATGGAAAACATCCCAATATCATGAATTAGCATAAATATTGTTAAAATGTCAATACACCCAAAGCAATCTATACATTCAATGCAATCCCAATCAAAATTACACCATCATACTTCTCAAAGCTAGAGTAAACTATCCTAAAATTTGTATGGAACCACAAACAACCCTGAATAGCCAAAGTAATATTGCAGAAAACCAATACAGGAGGCATCAAAGTCCCAGACTTTAACCTCTACTACAGATCTATAATCATCAATAGATGATTGGCACAAAAACAGACACATGGACCAATGGAATAAAATAGAGAACCCAGAACTGGACCCACAAATGTAAGCCCAATTAATCTTTGATGAATCTGGAAAGAATATCTAATGGAAAAAAGACAGCCTCTTTAACAGATGATGCTGGGAGATCTGGACAGCATCATGCAGAAAAATAAAACTAGACCACTCTCTTATTACATCGTACACAAAAATAAACTCAACATGGATGAAGGACCTGAATGTGAGACAGGAAACCATAACAACCCTACAGGAGAGAGCAGGAAACAATCTCCTTGATATCAGCTGCAGCAATCTCTTACTAGACACATCTCCAAAGGCAAGCGAATCAGAAGAAAAAGTGAACTATTGGGACCTCATCAAGATAGAAAGCTTTGGCACTGCAAAGGAAACAATCAGTAAAACTAATAGCCAACCAATTGAATAGGAAAAGATAGTTGTAAATTACATATCTGATAAAGGGCTGGTATCCAAAATCTATAAAGAAGCCACCAGACTCCACACCAGAACAACAAATAATCCAGTGAAGAATGGGCATGAATAGACACTTCTCCAAAGAGGACATCCAGATGGCCAACAGACACATGAATCTATGCTCAGCATCAATCATCATCAGGGAATTACAAATCAAAACCGCACTGAGATACCACCTCATGCCAGTAATAGTGGCTAAAATGAACAAGTCAGGAGACTACAGATGCTGGCAAGGATGTGGAGAAACTGGTACCCTCCTACACTGTTGGTAGGAATGTAAACTGGTGTATCCACTCTGGAAAACAGTGTGGAGGTTCCTCAAAAATTTAACAATAGAACTCCCCTATGACCCAGCAATAGCACTGCTAGGAATTTACCCAAGGGATACAGGTGTGTTGATGCATAGGGGCACATGTACCCCAATGTTTATAGCAACACTTTCATCAATAACCAAATCATGGAAAGAGCCTAAGTGTCCATCAAGTGACAAATGGATCAAGAAGATTTGGTTTATCTATACATTGGAATACTACATGGCCATGAGAAAGAATGAAGCCTATCCATTTGTAGCAATGTGGATGGGACTCAAGGGTGTTATGCTAAGTGAAATAAGTCAGGCATAGAAAGACAGATAACACATGTTTTCACTCATATGTGGAACACAAGAAACTTAACAGAAAGTCATAGGGGAGGGGAATGGGAAAAATAGTTGAGGAGAGGGAGGGAGACAAACCATAAGAGACTCTCAAATACTGAGAACAATCTGGGGGCTGATGGGGGTGGAAGAGAGGGGAAAATGAGTGATAGGCATGGAAAAGTGCACTTGTTGGGATGCGTACTGGATGTTATATGGAAAACAACTTGACAATAAACTATTTTAAAAGATTTTAAAATGTATTTATGAATTTATGTAATAAAATACTACTTTAAAAAAGTTAAAAATAAATAAATAAAATTAAAAATGCTATAACTGAGATGTAATCTCAAATACATGCCATGACAGTGAGAAGGATAAAGCACAGTAGCGAATCAGTGATATAGAAGATAAAATTATGGAAAGTAATGAAGGTGGACAGAAAAGCCAAAGATCACAATACAAGCCTTACAGAACTCAGCATCTTATTAAAGAGAAATAACATTTATATCACAGGAGTCCCAGAAGAGGAAGAGGAGAAAAAAGGGTGAAAGTTTATATGAGCAAATTATAGCTAAAACTTTCCATAATCTGTGGAAGGATACAGACATCAAAATCCAAGAATCACAGAACTCCCATTAAATTCATCAAGAGCCAGTCATCATCAAGGCATATCATAGTCCTACTCATGAAAATACTCAATCAGAGGAATAATCCTGAAAGCAGCAAGGTAAAGAAAGTCCATGACCTACAAGGGAATATAGGTCAGGTTCCCAGCAGATCGTTCCATGGAAAAGTGGCTGGTCAGGAAGTAGTGGCAGGATAGTTTCATTGTGCTGAATTTGAAAAATACGCTGCCAACAGTTCTTTATCCTGCAAGACACGATTCACAATAGAAAGAGAGATAAAGAGCCTCCCAGAAAAACAAAAATGAAAGGAGTTTGTGACCATTAAACTAGCCCTGCAAGAAGTTTTAATAGGGACTCTTTGTGTGGAGACAAAGAAAACAAATAAAACACCAAATTTTAAAAAAAGACTAGAAACTACCAGAAAACATTACCAGAAACACAAACTGTACACACAATGGCATTAAATTCATATCTTTCGATAATCACTCTGGGTATAAATGGAGTAATAGTCCAGTCGAAATACATAGGGTATCAGAATGGATAACAACAACAAAAATCCATCTATATGCTGCCACAAGAGACTCATTGTAGATACAGGGATGCCTGCAGATGTAAAATGAGGGAATGGAGAACCATGTATCATAATAATGGACGCCAAAAGAAAGCCTCAGCAGCCATACTTATATCAGAGAAACTAGATTTGAAAGTAAATACTGAAACAAGGGATGAAGAAGGGCATTATATAATAATTAAAGGATCTATCCATCAAGAAGATATAACATTTGAAAATATTTATGTCCCCTACTTGAAAGTACACAAATATAAAAATCCGTTCCTAACAAACATAAACTGACTGATAATTATACAATAATATTAAGTTACTTTAACCCCCCACCTAAACAATGGACATATCATCTAAGCAGAAAATCAAAAAGGAAACAATGGCTCTGAATGACACACTGGACTAGATGGATCGAACAGATATATTCCCAACATTTCATCCTAAAGCAGCAGAATACACATTATTCTCAAGGGCATGTGCAACATTCTGTTTCATTTCTATACACCAATAATGAAACAGCAGAAAATGAAATCAAGAAATTTATCCTAGTTACAGTTGCATAAAAACAATAAGATAGCTAGGAGTAAACTAATGCAAAGAGTTAAATTATCTGTACTCTGAAAACTATGGAAAATTTATTAAAGAATTGACAACACAAAGACCTGAAAAGGTATTCCTTGATCATGGATTAGAAGAACAAACATAGTTATCCAAAGCAATCTACACATTTAATGCAAGGCCTATCAAGATACTACCAGCATTATCACACAGTTATAATGAACAATCCCAAAATTTGTATGGGACCAGAAAATATCTTGAAGAGCCAAAGCAATCTTGAAAAAGAAAAACAAAACTGGAGGAATCACGATTCTGCATTTCAAGTTATATTACAAAGCTGTAGTCATCAAGAAAGTATGGTACTGGCACAGAAACAGACATATAGATCAAGGAAACAGAATAGAAAACCCAGAAATGGACCTACAACTATATGGTCAACTCATCATTGACAAAGCAGTAAAGAGTATCCAAAGGAAATAAGACAGTTTCTTAAAAAAATGCTGTTGGGAAAACTGGATGGAGACATGCAGAAGAATGAAAGTAGACCACTGTCTTTCACTACACACAAAAATAAATTCAAAATGTATGAAAGACCTAAATGTGAGACAGGAATCCATCAAAACCTAGAGCAGAACACAGGCATCAACCACTTTGACTTTAGCCGCAACAACTTCTTACTAGACACATTGCAGAAGTCAAGGGAAACAAAAGCAAACATGGACTATTGGGACCTCATCATGATAAAAAGCTTTTGCGCAGCAAAGTAAATAATAAACAAAACTAAAAGCAACCCATGGAGTGGGAGAAGATATTCACAAATGACATATCTGTTAGAGGATTAGTATTCAAAATCTGTAAATAACTTATCAAACTCAACACCCAAAAAACAAATAATTCAGTGATGAAATGGGAAAAAGATAGGAATAGACGCTTTTCCAAAGAGGAAATCTGGAGAGCTAACGGACACATGAAAATATATTTAATCTCACTCATCATCAGGGAAATACAAGTCAAAACCACGTTGAAATACTACCTCACACGTGTCAGAATGGCTAAAATTAACAACACAGGAAACAACAGATATTGGCAAGGATGTGGAGAAAGGGGAACACTCTTCCACTGTTACTGGGAATGAAAACTGGTGCGCCCACTGTGGAGAACAGTATGGAGGTTCCTCAAAAAACAAGAACAAAAAATAGAACTATGCTGAGCACATATAGCCCGATGTTCATAGTTGCACTTTCTACAATAGCCAAATCATGGAAAGACCCTAAATATCCATGACCTGATGAATGGATCAAGAAGATGTGGTTTAACTGTACAATGGAATACTACCTGGCAATGAGAAAGAATGGAATCTGGCCATTCATAGCAAAGTGGATAGAACTTGAGTGTGTCATACTAAGTGAAATAAGTCAGGCAGAGAAAGAAAGATACCATATGTTTTCACTCATAAGTCTAACAGGAGAAACCTAACAGAGGAACATAGGGAGGTGAAAGGGGAAAGAGAGCTGGGGAGAGAGAGGGACACAAAACCTGAGAGACTATTGAATACTGAAAATGAACCGAGGGTTGAAGGGGGAGTGGGAGGGGGAAAAGAGGTGATGGTAATGGAGGAGGGCAATTGTGGGGAAGAGCACCGGGTGTTATATGGAAACCAATTTGACAATAAGCTATTAAAAATAATAATAATAAAATAAAAGTCAAAAAATAGAACTATACTATGTCCCAGCAATTGCACTGTTAGGTATTTTCCTAATGGATACAAAAATACAGGTTCAGAGGGGTACAGGTACCCCAATGTTTGTAGTAGCATTATCAATAGTAGCCAAACTATGGAGAAAGCCCAAATGTCTATTGACTGATGAATGTATAAAGATGTGGCATAGCAGCGAGGAGCCAAGATAGCGAGGAAGATAGGAACTCTGTAAACTTTGTCTGCCCCATCTATCAAACTGAGAAGGACATTACCCTTATCTGCAAGAGTGGAAGGAGAAAATAAAGACTCCAGAAAGAAGACAACCTCAAAGGTGCCTGAGTGAGTGAGTGCGAACTGGGGAGATTGGAAAATGGGCCAGCCCAAGCGGGGCAGGAGAGGTGGGAGCCCCAGCCCAACACAGGGAAAGCATGCGGAGCCCATGAGTGACAAAGGGAAGAGAAAGAAACTGAACACGCTCATAGGACTGTCTCTAGAGAAGAGGAAAAAAAAAGTTTAACCTGGCACGGAGAGAAAAACTCTCACTCCATATATAACTGCTGGGCAGCGTGAATCCTGAATCCTGGGTGGCACAAGGAAAAAAAGAGCCCCCACCCCAGAGCGATCCTGGCAGGGAGTTGGCAGCAGCAGCAGTGGCGGCAGAGGTGGTGGCTGCAGGGGTGCACACATCCACTGCGGCTGAGAGAGCTCGCACCTCATTTCCCGCAGCACACCACACCTCAGGCAGCAGCAGCTCGAATCCCTACCAGCACCAAGAGAAACTGTTCCCTCACCCTACACTATCCCAGCTGGGAGTTGGTGGGGGCAGCCTGGGCAGGGGAGTTCACTTCGCCTCCTACAGTGCACCTCGCCTCCTGTAGGAGCAAGGCAAAGCCCAGCCGGCGCCAAGAGAAACAGCTCCCTCCCCGTACAAGATCCGGCTAAGAAGCCAGCCATCAAAGCAAGTACATCTCATCTGTGGAAGCATAAAAGTCCATGGACTAGGATTTTGAAGTGAGGCAGGCCTGGAAAATACAGCTTGGCTCAGCAGAGCACAAGGAGATCTGACTCCTAAGAGTGGCTTGCAGCGCTCAGTTCCAGAGGAGCTTAGGGTGCCGCCATTTTACTCTCCACAACCACGACAGTGGGGTCTCACAGAGTAGCCCTCGAGACCTACTTACACCAAGACACGCCTATCCGCTAGGGGGAGCTGCTGCTTCTTTTTGTACTTATTTTTTATGATCATTACGTTTTTTACTTTTTTTATAATTTTTTTAAATTTTTACTCTTTATTTTCTTTTTTCCTTTCTCCCTTTTTTTTTGTCTTGCCATCCAGATATATTCTCCCTTAGCTAATCTTTATCCCTCCCTTCGACTGCTTATACACTGTAAGACAGTCCATTGTCCTTTGATGTCTCTGCCCCCCTAAGTTTTTTCTTCTCTTCTTTTCTTCTCTTTGCACTCCCTATCTTTTCTTTTCTTCCTCTCTCCCACTTAATTTGTTTGTTTGTTTGTTTGATTGATTTGTCTGTGAGATTGCATGCTTTCTGTTCCCTGTGTGTTTGTCTGTTTTCCTTTTCAGAGTGACCCCAAGAAACACGCCAAAGTACACATGATGGAGAGTCCCAAATATCGCTGAGAATGGAAATAAAATAATCAAAGGCACAAGAAGAGAAACTGAGAGACACTATTAAAAAAACATGTCCTGAAACGACAGGCCCAGGACAGTCAATAAGCTTCCTTAAAAGAGCAATACTAACAGGGGCACGGTGCACAATGAGCTTTTAAAACTGACGAGAGACAGAAAAATAGGCAAAATGACAAAATGAAAGAATTCTCCACTAAGGAAACTCCAGGAAGAAGTCACAGCCACAGAACTGCTCAAAACAGATCTAAACAACATAACTGAACAAGAATTTAGAACAATTGTTATAAAATTATTCACTGGGCTTGAAAAAAGCATCAGAGAGACTACAGATGCAATGACTAGGGATATTCAAAATTTGTGTGATGAGTTTAAAAAAAGGCTTTAAATGAGGTGAAAAATAAAATGGATGCAGCCACCTCACGGAAGGAAGAGGCAGAGAGAAGAATAGGTGAATTAGAAGATATAGTTATAACAAAAGAGGAAGCTGAAAAAAAAGAGAGAAATTGATCCAGGAACAGGAAAGGAAAATTCCAGACCTGAGTGATACAATCAAAAGGAACAACACTCTTATCATAGGAATTCCTGAAGAGGAAGAAAGAGAGAGAGAGGTCCTGAAGGGGTACTAGACCAAATTATAACTGAGAATTTCCCGAATATGGGAAAAGAAATAGACATTCAAATTCAAGAGGCACAAACCCCTTAAGATGTAATTGAAATCGGCCTTTGACACGACATATCATAGTGAAACTGGAAAAATATAAATATAAAGAGGGAATTCTGAAAGCAGCTAGGGATAAAAGGGTCCTCACGTACAAAGGGAAACCTATCAGAGTGGTTACAGACCTATCTAATGAAACTTGGCAGGTCAGGAAGTAATGGCAAGAAATCTTCAAAGTGATGAACAGAAAAAGTATCCAGCCAAAAATCCTTTATCCAGCAAGCCTGTCATTCAAAATAGAAGGAGAGATCAAGGTGTTCCCAAATGAACAAAAATTGAGAGAATTCATGACTTCCAAACCAGCCCTAAAAGAAATCCTACGAGGGACTCTATGAGAGAAATGTTGCAAAGAATACAATGTACCAGAGACACCACTAGAAACATGAGCTCTACGGAGATAAAAATGACTCTAAACCCACACTTTTCAATAATAACACTGAATGCAAATGGATCGAATGCTCCAACCAAACAATACCGGGTAACAGAATGGGAAAAAAACAAAATTCATCTATTTGCTGTCCACAAGAGACTAATTTTAGACCTGAAGACACCTTCAGATTGAAAGTAAAGGGATGGTGAAATATCTATCATGTGACTGGAAGCCAAAAGAAAGCTGGAGTAGCCATACTTATATCAGACAAACTGGATTTAAAGTAAAGGCAGTAACAAGAGACAAAGAAGGACATTATATAATGATTACAGGGTCTCTCCATCAGGAAAAGATAACAATGATAAACATCTATGTGCCAAATTCAGGAGCGCCCAAATACATGAAACAAATAATCACATTCAAAACAATCTTATTGATAAGAATGTGCTAGGGGCGCTTGTGTGGCTCAGTCAGTTAAGCAGCTGGCTTCAGCTCAGCTCATGATCTCACGGTTCATGGGTTCGAGCCCTGCATTGGGCTCTGGGCTGATACCTAGCTCAGAGCCTGGAGCCTGCTTCAGGTTCTGTGTCTTCCTCTTTCTCTACCCTCCCCTGTTCGCACTCTCTCTCTGTCTCTCAAAAATAAATAAAAAAGACATAAAAAATTAGAATGTGCTAATTGCAAGGGACTTTAATGCTCCACCACAGCAATGGATAGATCAACCAGACAAAAAAAATTTCTAAAGAAATAATGGACCTGATAGACACATTGGAGCAGATGGAATTGATAGATATATTTAGAACTCTGCATCCTGAAGTTAGGACATTCAACATCTATTCAACTGCACATGGCACTTTCTGAAAGATAGATCACATACTTGGGTATAGAGCAGCCCTCCATTAATACAAATAAATTGGGATCATACCATGCACACTTTCAGACCACAAAACTTGAAATGTACCACAGGAAAAATTATGGAAAACCTCCAAAAATGTGGAGGTTAAAAACCACCCTACTAAAGAATGATTGGGCTAATCAGGCAATTAGAGAAGAAATTTAAAAATATATGGAAACAAATTAAGACGAAAATACAATAATCCAAAAATCTCTGGGACGCAGCAAAGGGAGTCCTGAGAGGAAAGTATATTGCAATCCAGGCCAATTTCAACAAACTAGTAAAAGCACACATTCAAAATTTGGCAGAGCACCTAATGGAACTAGAAGGGGAGCAGCAAGAGCACCCCAAACCCAGCAGAAGAAAAGAAATAATAAATATCAGAGCAGAAATAAACGACATAGAATCCAAAAAACAGTCAAGCAGATCAATGAAACCAAGAGTTGGTTCTTTGAAAAAATAAACAAAATTGATAAACTTCTAGCCAGGCTCCTCAGAAAGAAAATATAGAGCACCCAAATAGACAAAATCATGAATGAAAATGGACCTATTACAACCAATCCCTTAGAAATACAAGCAACCTTTAGAGATTACTTTGAAAAAACTATATGCCAACAAATTGGACAACCTAGAAGAAATGGACAAATTCATAAACATACATGCACTACCAAAATTCAAACTAGAAAAGAGAAAGCTTGAATGGACTGATAACCAGTGAAGAAATCAAATCTGTTATCAATCAAAAATCTCCCAATGAATAAGAGCCCAGGGCCAGATGGCTTCCCAGGGGTTTTCTACCAGACATTCAAAGCAGAGCTGATACCCATTCTTCTCAAACTATTCCAAAAAATAGAAATAGAAGGAAAGCTTCCAAACTCATTTTATGAAGCTAACATCACCTTAGATACCCAAACCAGAAAGAGACCCAGCAAAAAAGGGAACTACAGACCAATATCCTTAATGCATACAGATGAAAAAATACTCAACAAGATACTAGCAAATCGAATTCAACAGCATTTAAGAAGAATTATCCATCATGATCAAGTGGGATTCATTCCCGAGTTACAGGGCTGCTTCAATATTTGCAGATCCATCAATGTGATACCTCACATTAACGAAAGAAAAAATAAAAACCATATGATCCTGCTGATCAATGCAGAAAAAGTATTTGACAAAATACAGCACCCTTTCTTAATAAAAACTCTTGATAGTCCCGGAAGAGAAGGAACTTACCTAAACATTATAAAAGCAGTTTTTGAAAAGCCCACAGCTAATATCATCCTCAATGGGGAAAAACTGAGAGCTTCCCCCCTGAGATCAGGAACATGACAGGGTGTCCAGTCTTACCAATCTTGTTTAACATAGTGCTGAGAGTCCTAGCATCAGCAATCAGACAACAAAAGAAAACAAAAGGCATGAAAATTGGCAAAGAAGAAGTCAAACTTTCCCTTTTCGCAGATGACATAATACTCTACATAGAAAACCCAATCGACTCCAACAGAAGCCTTCTAGAACTGATCAATGAATTCAGTAAAGTTGCAGGGTACAAAATCAATGTAAAGAAATCAGTTGCATACACACTAATATAGAAGCAGTGGAAAGAGAAATCAAGACATGGATCCCATTGACAATTGCATGAAAAACCACAAAATACCTAGGAATAAATCTAACCAATGGTGTAAAAGACCTATATGATGAAAACTATAGAAAACCTATGAAAGAAATTGAAGAATATACCAGGACATGGAAAAATATTCCATGCTCATGGATCAAAAGAATAAACATTATGAAAATATCATTAGTATCCAAAGCAATCTACACATTCAATGCAATCCCCATCAAAATTGCACCATCATTCTACTCAAAGCTAGAACAAGCTATCCTCAAATTTTTATGGAACCACAAAAGACCCCGAATAGCCAAAGTAATATTGAAGAAGAAAACAAAAGCAGGAGGCATCACAATCCCAGACTTTAGCCTCTACTACAAAGCTGTCATCATCAAGGCAGTATGGTATTGGCACAAAAACAGACACATAGACCAATGGAATAGAATAGAGATCCCAGAACTGGGCCCACAAATGTATGGTCAATTAATTTTTGACAAAGTAGGAAAAAGTATCCAATGGAAAAAAGACTCCCTCTTTAGCAGATGTTTCTGGGAGAACTGTACCGTAACCAGCAGAAGAATGAAAGTAGACCACTTTCTTACACCATACACAAAAATAAACTCAAAATGGCTGAAGGACCTGAATGTGGACAGGAAACCATCAAAACCCTCGAGGAGAAAGTAGGAAACAACCTCCTTGACCTCAACCGCAGCAATTTCCTATTCGATGCATCCCCAAAGGCAAGAGAAGTGAAAGCAAAATTGAACTATTGGTACCTCATCAAGATTAAAAGCTTCTGCACTGCAAAGGAAACTGTCGAGAAAACTAATGGAAAAAGATAGTTGCAAATGACATATCAGATAAAGGGCTAGTTTACAAAATCTACAAGGACCTTCCCATACTCCACACCCAAAAAATGAATAATCCAGTGAAGAAGTGGGCAGAAGACATAAACAGTTTTCCAAAGAGACATCCAGATGGCCTACAGGCACATGAAATGATGCTCAACATCACTCATCATCAGGGAAATACAAGTCAGAACAACACTACGTTATCACCTCATGCCAGTCAGAGTGGCTAAAATGAACATTTCAAGAGACTATAGATGCTAGGGAGGATGTGGAGAAACAGGCACCCTCCTTCACTGTTGGTGGGAATGGAAACTGGGCAGCTGCTCTGGAAAACAGTGTGGAGGTCCCTCAAAAAACTATCGATAGAACTCCCCTATGACCCAGCAATAGCACTGCTAGGAATTTATCCAAGGGATACAGAAGTGCTGACACATATGGGCACATGTACCCCAGTGTTCATAGAAGCACTGTCAACAATAGCCAAATTATGGAAAGAGCCTAAATGTCCATCACCTGATGAATGGATAAATAAGATCTGGTATATATATATACAATGAAGTATATATATATTTTCTCATATGGCAATGAGAAAGAATGAAATATGGTCATTTGTAGCAAGTTGGATGGACCTTGAGGGTGTCATGCTAAGCGAAGTAAGTCAGGCGGAGAAGGACAGATACCATATGTTTGCACCCGTAGGTCTAACAGGAGAACAGGAGAGACCTAATGGAGGACCATGGGGAGTGGAAGGGGGGAAGAGATTTGGGAGAGAGTGAGGGACGGAAAACCTGAGAGACTACTGAATACTGAAAATGAACCGAGGGTTGAAGGGGGAGCGGGAAGGGAGGTTGTGGTAATGGAGGAGGGCACTTGTGGGGAAGAGCACTGGGTGTTATATGGAAACCAGTTTGACAAACTATGAAAAAAAAAAGATGTGGTATATTCATATAAAATGAATATTACCTCGCCATCAGAAGGAATAAAATCTGCCTTTTCAACAGTATAGATGGAGCTAGAATGTATTATAAAAAGCAAAAGAAGTCAGTCAGAGTAAGACAAATACCATGTAATTTTATTCATATGTGGAATTTAAGAAACAAAACACATGAGTACATGGAAGTGGGAAAAAGGGGAAGAGAGGGCCACAAACCACAAGAGACTCTTAATGATAGAGAGAAAACTGAGGGTTGATTGTAGGAGGCGTGTTGGAGACGGGTGAGATGGGTGATTCGTGTAAAAAAGGTCACTTTTGGGGATAGCTTTGGATGTTGTATGTAAATGATAATCACTGAATTCTACTCATGAAACCAGTATTGTGCTGTATGTTAACTGACCAAAATTTAAATTAAAAATAAAAGATGCTTTCTACACACACACACACACACACACACACACACACACACACACGTCATACGATCATTTCAATAGTTGATGAAAAAGCATTTGACGACATTCAACATCTATTCATGATTAAAACCCTCAAAAAAGTAGGTTCAGAATTAAAATACCTCAACATAGCAATGGCCATATATGAAAAACCCACAATGAACATAACACTTAATGATAGAAAATAGTGCTTTTCTCCTGCAGTCAGGAGCAAGACACAGATTTCAACTCTCTCCACTCTTTCAATATAGTAGTAGAAGTTCTAACCATAGTAATATTACAAGAAAATGAAATAAAAGGTAACACAGTATCCACATTGTTAACACAGTGGTTAAACTTTCATTCACTATTTAAAGATGACATGATATATATATATATATATATATATATATATATATATATATATATATATATACCGTTAATACTCCACCAAAGAAACCCAGAAAGGCTATAGAATACAAAATCAATGTATAGAAATCCATTGCATTTCTACATACTACAAAGAAGTAGCAGAAAGGAATTTAGAAAACAATCCTATTTATAATTTCCCCCAAATAATGAAATACTGAGTAATAAACTTAACCAAGTGTGTGGAAGACCTCTACTCTGAATAATATCAAAGTTTTCTTTGACGAAAGGAATTAAAGACGACACAAACAAATGGAAAGATAGTCCACAGCTATGGATCAGAATAACAAATACTGCCAAAACATCCATACTACCAAAAGCAATTTACAGATATAATCCAATCTCTATTAAAATATCAATATTATTTTCACAGAACTATAACAAACAATCCTAAAATTAGTATAGAACTGAAAGAGACCCCGTATAGCCAAAGCAATCTAAAAAAAACAAAATAAATGTGGAAGTATTTGAATTTATATTTGAATTTGAAGTTATACTACAATTCCAGATTTGAAGTTATACTACAAAGCTGTGGTAAACAAAATAGAATGGTACTGGCACAAAAATGGACACATAGGTCAATAAAACAAGATAGAAATCCCCCAAAAGAAATCAACTATTATATGGTAAATTAGGGAAAAGACAGTCTCTTCAAAAAACTGTGTTAAGAAAACTGTCTGGCAACATGCAAAAGAATGAAACTGGACCCCTTTTTATACCATACACAAAATAAACTAAAAATGAACTAAAGACTTAAATTTGAGACCTGAAATCATAAAAATCCTAAAAGAGGACACAGGCAGTAATTTGTCTGACTTTGGCTGTAACAACATCTTACTAGATATGTCTCCTGAAGCAAGGGAAATAAAAGCAAAATAAACTATGGGGACTACATGAAAATAGAAAGCTTCTGCACAGTGAAGAAAACAATTAACAAAAAGACAACCAACTGAATGGGAGAAGATTTTTGCGAATGACATATATATTTGATAAAGGGTTAATATCCAAAATATATAAAGAATTATTACAACTCATCACCCAAGAAACAAATAATCCAATTAAAAAATGGACATAGACATGAACAGACATTTCTCCAAAGAAGGCATACAGATGGCCAGTGGACTGATGAAAAGATGCTCAACATAAATAAACATCAGGGAAATACAAATCAATACCACAAGAATCACACCTGTCAGAATTACTAAAATCAAAAATACAAGAAATAAGTTTAATCAAGCATGTGGAGAGAAAGGAACACTTGTGTATTTTTGGTGAGAACGCAAACTGGTGCAGCCATTGTGAGAAACAGTATGGAGGTTCCTCAAAATTTAAAAATAGAACTACTGAGTATTTACCCAAAGAATATGAAAACGCTAATTTGAAAGGATGTATGCACCCTTATGTTTATTACAGCATTATTTACAATAGCCACATTATGGAAGCAGGACAAATGTCCATCAGTAGATGAATGGATAAAGAAGATATAAATAAATACATATGTAATGGAATATATATAATAAAATATTATTCCACCATCAAAACAAATGAAATCTCGACATTTTGATTGTCATGGATGGATCTAGAAATTATAAAGCTAAATAAATCATTCAAAGAAAGAAAAATGCCATATGAATTCACTCATATGTGGAATTTAAGAAACAAAAAAAAATGAGGAAAGGAAAAAAGAGAGACAAACAGCGTCACCTGGGTGACTCAGTTGGTTAAGCATATGACTCTTGATTTCTACTTGGTTCATGATCTCATAGTTCATGGGTTTAAGCCCTGCATTAGGCTCTACACTGTTAATGCAGAGCCTGCTTGGAATTCTCTCTCTCCTTCTCTTTCACCCTCTCTCCCACTCATGAGAGAGAGAGAGAGAGAGACAGAGAGAGAGAGAGAGAGAGAGAGAGAGACAGAGAGAGAGAGAGACAGAGAGAGAGAGAGAGAGAGAGAGAGAGAGAGAGAGAAACAACAACAACAACAAAAACGTATTCAAACTGTGGAGAACAAACATATGGTTACCATAAGGGAGCTGGTTGGGGAGGGGGGTATTGGTGAAATAGGTGAAGGGGGATTGGGTGTATACTTATCTTGATGAGAACTAAGTAATATATGAAATCACTGAATCACTATTATTGTACACCTGAAACTAATAAAACACTATATGATAACTACAATGGTATTAAAATAGAAATTTTGAAAATTTAGAAATAAAATTAAAATAAATACAATTTAAAATATAAATAAATAAATAAAAATAAAAACATATACAAAGAAATAAATTAAGAAGAAAGATTAGGCAAAGTTCCAGATACTGTCTGAAGCAGTCTTCTGGAGAATTCTTTCTTGGGAGAAACTATTTTTGTCCTATTTAGGTCTTTTAACTGATTTTTTGAGGTCCACTCACATTATAGAGGACAATCTCCTTTACTGATTAAAATGTTTATCTTATAGAAAGCACTCTCAAAGAAACCCCCCCCCAAACATGTTTATAACAAAATAAGAAGAAAATACTCGTGACAATTAAAGTCCTCATTTGTGTAACTAGTCAAATGGTTATAGCTCATTTTCATAACCACTCTCTTCCACTGTCTAATATTCCCTTTGGGCTCACTAAGCACTTCAGCTGGTTGTTATTCTTTACCTTATAGGTTAACTCAAACCTTCATTTCTGAAAGGCCATTAGTAGTGGTCCTGCCTGCTTTGAGATGTTTTAGTTTCCACTTCTAGTCATAGGGCATGGTAATAGTAAGAGACACCCTAAAGGATTTCCTGTACTCCAAATATACTCTCCCTTATTCCATTTTGAAGTAACAGCACAATTTCTACTGGTAATCAGGGTCAGTCTCTCCAGCAACACAGCAACTCCTAATTTTGCTTTTTGCTTTAGAGGCAAAATTTAGAGAGCCTAAGTAGAAATCCTATATATGTGCTATGAACTCCTAGTTCATGAATTATATGTGACTGATGAGGGCTAGAGCCGACAATGATCATATAAAATTCTATGAAGACTTCACTTTTGAGCTGGGCCTTGAAGGACCTTCGGGAATTCCAGTGCTGACTCAAACCAGAAAGGCTGTGGAGGAGCATCCAAGGAAGGATACAAACAAGGTCATTGATTGTGCAACTGCTATGTGCTCTGCTCTAGCATAGATACTTAAAATCCATGCTTAAAGTGGGAAATCTGAGAAGCTAGAACTCAACCTCTTCTCTTCTCAGGACCAAGTATCCTGCACTCTATTATCTTTTCTCCATCTATTACAGTGCACCTTGGGGGAAAACTTCAGCAATTAATCCTCTTTCCTAATGTAATATGAAAAATAATGGCCACCCAAATATGTTCTTATTCTAATCTCCAGAAATTGTGAAAATTTTAATTTATGTGGCAAAAAAGACTTTGTAAATGTGATTAATTTATGGATCTTGAAATCAAGGGTTAGTCCTTTATTATCTGGGCAGGCTCAAAATAATCACAAGAGTCTTTATGAAAGAGAGACAGTGGTAGGAGTGGTGATGATGGAGGCAGGAGGGTAAGAATCAGAGAGAGAGATTGAAACATACTACTCTGCTGACTCAGAAGATTTAGGAAGGGACTTTTATTTAGATAAGGAATTCATATGGCTTTCAGAAGCCTGAAAAATCAAGGGAAGCGATTTTTCCCTAGTACCTCTGGAAGGAATGCAGCCTTGTGTTCCAAAAGGAACAATACTTTGATTTTAGCTCAGTAAGACCCATTTTGGACTTCTTACTTCCAGAATTGTAAGGCAATAAATTTGTATTGTTTTAAACCACTAAATTTGTGGTAATTTATTACAACCGTAGTAGGAAATGAATATGCTCATTTCAGCATTTCCCTTTGAGCCAAAACCTCCCCAGAGTGTGAGGAAATGCCCAAGGCCTTGAAATTTGTTTTTCAGTTTCCAGCCAGCAGTCAGGAAGAAAGGCTATTTCAGAACTCTGAGACAGACAAGCCATTATTATAAATGTGAGAATTCTCAGCTGTCAGGCATGATTGTTATTAATTGGTATCCTTAAAGTGTTATATTTATTAGTTTTGTCACAGGTCTTGGTTGAGGCCATCTCAGAAGCTTATTAAAATTGATCCTATAGTAGCCTGTGTGGCCAGAGTGCCAGGCCTGAGGACTGTGAACACTGAGGATAAGGACACCAAGAGAAATCCCACTTAATACTTTGAATTACAACTCCTTACCCACAACCTGGTCAGAAATGACTCATTCCTAGTTCTTGGGCTCTTGTAGCCCTATGTCCCACTACCAGAAATCCCTAATCCTATCTGAGTACTATTTATGGCTATTCAGGATTGTCTTCATCCACTGCTTCCTAGCCCATGATATCATTTGTACTTTATTTCCCTTTTACTTTTGGTTAAAAATTTTAATTGATATAGTTGTGGATTCACGTGCAATTTTAAGAATTAATATAATGAGATTCTGCGTTTCCCCAATGATATCATTTTTAAAAATATAGAGCAATATCACAACTAGGATAATGACATTGATACAATCCATGAAGCTTATTGAGATTTTCCCAGTTGTACTAATACTCGATTGTGTGTATGTATGTGTATTTAGTTTTATACACTTTTATTGCACTCATAGGTATTTTATATATCCTTCACCACAGTCAAGGTACTGGACAGTTCTATCGCTGAAAGGATCCTTCCTGTTGCCTATTTATAATCATAGCCATCTTCCTCCTGCCATTACCCCCAAACCTTGGCAAACATTAATCTGATTTCCATTATTTAAAATTTTGCCACTGCAAGAATGTAATATAAATGGAATTATATAGTTTGTGATCTTTTGGGATTGGTTTTTCTCATTAAGCATAATTCTCTTGAGATCCATCCAAGTTGTTGCATGTGTCAGTAGTTCATTCCTTTTTTATTGCTGAGTAATATTCTGTGGTATATATGTACCACAGTTAACCCATTCACCTGTTTAAGGATATCATGGATATTTCCACTTGGGGATATTATGAATATAGCTTTATACACATTACACATTATTGTATAAGTTTTTATGTGAAGTTAAATTCTAATTCTTCGGGGGTAAATGTCAAAGAATGCATTGTTGAGTTGTATGATAATTGCAGGTTTAATTTTGTAAGAAAATGCCCAAACTATTTCCTAGTGTAGCTGTACCATTTACTTTCCCATCAGCAATATAGGAGTATCCAGGATCAGTGTATGAGTAATTAGTTTCTAAGCATCCTTGACCGGATTTGATGTTGTCACTTTTTTTTATTTTAGCCATTCTGATAGGTGTATAGTATTACATCGTTGTGGCTTTCATTTCAATTTGCCTAATGCCTAATTATGTTGAAAATCTTTTCATGTGATTATAGGCCATCTCTATAGTCTTTTTGGTGAAATGACTGTTCATGTCTTTTGCCCATTTTCTTATCAGATTATTTATGATTTTGTTGAGCTTGGACATTCTTTGCATTTTATATATACTAATCCATGTCAGATATGAAGTATGTAAGTATTTTTTTCTCAGTGTGTAGCTTGTTTTTTCACCTACTTCACAAAGGCTTTCACAGACTAAAATTTTAATTTTTAATGAGGTCTAATTTGTTGATTTTTCCTTTTATGATACATGCTTTTAGTGTCAAATCTAAGAACTCTTTGCTAACCTCTAGACCCCCAATGGTTTATTTTTTTCAAAAAATGTTTATAGTTTTATAATTTTCACATAAGTCCATGTTCCATTTTGAGTTAATTTCTTTGTAGGATATGAGTTTGAGGGGGCTTCTGTTGTTGTTTTATGTTTTTGTTTTTGTTTTGTTTTGGTGAGATTGGTTATGGATTTCCAGTTATTCTAGCAACATTTGTTCAAAGGCTATATTTCTCCCATTTGATTGATTTTGCAAAAAAGAAAGTCAGCTGAGTATATTTGTGTAGGTCTATTTTTGCGTTTTCTATTCTGTTTCATTGATTTATGTGATTAGTGCCTTAGCAACACTATCTTGAATAATTTAGTGTTGCTAAATAGACACACTGAATAAAGTAATTTCTCCCTTCCTCTTCTTGCTTTTTTATTCCAAGATTGTTTTAGCTATTCTAGGACCTGTGACTTTCCATACATAGTATAGAATGAATGTGTCTATATCTACAAAAATCCTTGCCAGGATTTTTGCTTTGAATTTGCATTAAACCTATAGAAGGGTTTGGGGAAAATTGACATATTTACCGTGACAAAATTTTCCAATCCATGTACATGGTATAACCCTTTATTGATTTAGGTATGCTTTGATATTTTGTCATCATTTTGTAATTTTCACTGAATTTTATCCTCTATTATTTCCACTTTACTACTGAGCCCATCCAACAATCTTTTATTTCAGTTAATGTAGTTTTTTAGTTTTTATAATTTTCATTTAGTTCTTTTTTACAACTTCTATTTCTTTTTTGAGATTTTATATTTTTTATTTGTTTTAAGAAACTTTTTAATTGCTTTTTGAAACATTTTTAAGATAGTTGCTTTAAGTCTTTGTCAAATAGTTCCAATAACCAATTCATCTTTGTCTTTGCTTCTATTGATTGCCATTTCTCATTTAGCCTGTGATTTTCTTGGTTCTTGATAGGATGGGTGGTTTTCAGTGTATCCTGGACATATTGTCTATTATACTTGCCAATTTTGGGTCTCATTTAAATATTTTCTTTTAGCAAGGAGCCACTATATTTAGATTTAGCACACAAGCCCTGGCCTAGTTTTGTGAGCTGTGGTCTTAATAGTAGTTTAATTTTCAGAGCCTTTCTTGTGCAATAATGATCTATGGTTTACCTAATGCTTTTGGAATAAAGAAGCTTCCTGAGCTGGGCTGCTTGTTCTGGTGGACACCTCCACTTTTGGTGCCTCTTGGCAGCCTAACATATCTGCTAGGTGTTGGACTCTGAGGCAAAGAACCCCCTTCAGCGCAGTGCTTATTGCTGGATCTCCTTACTGATAACCCTCTGCCATCCTGGTTTCTTTGGCAGGGAAAGTGTACTCTCAGGATTGTGGGAATATAGAAGCTTCCTGAATAGGCCACTTGCTGTTTGCTGAGTCTGTCTTGTTGTTGCTGTAGTTCTGCCTGCCTGTTTGCCCTTGTATCTCTTGGGTGATAGGTAGCATCAGGCTCAGTATCCAAGAAATATGCATTACCTGATGCTTATTGTCAGTGGAACTCCCAATCTATATCTTACTTGCTGGTTCTTTCTGGCTCACCTGGTGTTTTGATGGGAGTTCGCTTCAGTCCAGGGAAAGAATGAATCTACCTAGACTTTCTTCTATTTCTAGATTGGAAGTTGTAAAATGTTGGGTTTGGGACACCTTCTTCTGTTGGGTGGGGGCATAATAAGATGTCCTGCCACAGTGTTGTTATTGTAGTCCTGGAGTCCCTAACTAAACTACCTTCCTTTTACCACCTTTTAAAGTTCTCCTCTGATTGTCTCTTACATTATTTCCAGGGTTTATAGGTGTCCTTAGTAGGGAGGATCATGGATAAATGTGTCTATATCATTCAGTCAAGGCTGGAGGTCTGTTTCACATATATTTTCACACCCACATTTCTGTCCCTGAGCCTCTCCCCCAGTGAATTCTCTTTTTTTCTTTGATCATTGCTGAAGTGTCTTCCCTTTTTGATTCCCCTTCTCACTGAAATTTAATTGCTCACAGAGTTCCCATTTGCCCAGTGAGTCCCTCTTATCATTTAAGTCCCTTTTCCTCATTGAACTCCCTTGTCTATTGTTAACTGTGTCTCTTCCCTGAAGCCTTGTCCCTTCTCTTAGCTCCCAATTGCACACTGATCTATCATTCCATCCCTTATTTTAATCCCTTATATTTCCCACATTTGCCCACTAAAGCCTTCTCCAGTTAGGAGGTTTTCCCTCCCATAAACCCTGAGCATACATGAGAAGGCACACATACCATGCCTCAGAAGATCAAAAGCCAGGGCCTTATTCCTCTACTTTTGGAGGTTGCTAGTTTTCGTTAAAGAGAATATATCCTATTTGTCTTTTGATTAGCAGATCCCACCTTGGCTTTTGAGACTTTAGTATCAGCCAAGGGCAGAGGGGCATTCAAGAAGGGAGGAAAAAAAGAACTCTGGAGTTTCAGAGATAATAGGACCTAGAAAGATCACCTGATCCAACAGCTTCATTGCAAAGCTGGGGAAACTTAGGCCCAGGGAGGGAGGAGACTTGCTCAGTCAGTGATAGAACTATGGCAAAAAGCCAAATTAGTCAAGAAGGAAAGAGTCATTTTTGTCTCTCTTAGACCCATTTTAGTCCCTCAGACTTACATTTCCAGGTAGGGCATTTGTTAATGCCATCACAAACATAACAGTTATAAGGGCATCTGGGTGGCTCAGTTGGTTAAGTGTCCGACTTTGGCTCAGGTCATGATCTAACGGTTTACGAGTTTGAGCCATGCATCAGGCTCTGTGCTGACAGCTTGGAGCCTGGATCCTGCTTTGGATTCTGTGTTTTTCTCTCTCTATGCCCCTCTCCTGCTTGCAATCTGTCTCTCTATCCCTCAAAATAAATAAACGTTAAAAATTGTTTTGAAAAGCTTAGCAGTTATATCAGAAACCTCTGAGGAATTGGGGATCAAGTGCTTCTTTTTCTGAGTAAATGGGCTTCTGTCCCCATGGCAGCAGATTAATACTCTGGCTCCGTTGTCAGTCTGTGGGTCTGTTCTAGAGCCCATGCACATCTTGACATAATACTTCTGCTGTATAGTTGCTGGGAGAAAGTGAAATGGACAAGTAACTGGGCCTATGCAGGCAGGAGTTTCCACTGGCACTCACGGTTACTTTACCCTAATAATAATGGCTACTATTTAAGCACCGATTTTACACTGTGTGATCTACATGCATAGTTACATTTCATTCTTACAACAACTCTGTCAGGAAGGTCCAATTATTTACCTCTATTTTATAGATGAGGAAACTGAAGCTCAGGGAAGTAAAGTGACTTACTCAAGGTCACTTAGCTAGTAAGTGAAACATTAGGATTTAAACCCATTTTTGTCTACTTGGTTCCAAAAGCCATGCTTTTATGGGCTTTTAACCTGGAGATACGTTACCTCAGCCCTATAACTAGGTAAACAAACGGTAGACCTTCAGGATGATGATATAATGATGATAGTGATAAAAGTTTTAGCATATGCTCTTGCCTTTTCCCATCATGGCACTGTACTAGACATCAGCAGTACAGAGATGAATCAAAAACAGTACAGTATATTCTCTCAAAGTCTAATGAGGGGTAGGGATGGTGGACAGCCACATGAAGAAATAAGAAAAGCTAGATAGCAGTAAAGGAAATTTGTTAATTCATTTGTGTAAATTGGCATGGGCAATGACATTTGGATGGGATTTTGAGGGATAGGTAGAAGTTCTTCAGCAATAGAAAAAGCGTTGTTGGTAGGGCAAAACTAGTGACAAGCATTATGGACAGAGAAACCAGCATAAGCAAAGGTTCAGAGGAATAGAAATCCTTGATTTGTTCAGGGAACAGAAAGTGAGACCCATGGTAGTATTAAGGAGTGGTGAGAAAAATCATGCTAGCAAATAACTTGGTAACCTGTTATTTTTTCCAAAGCCATTAAGGTAACCCTGAGCCCTGGACCATCCTGCAGTGTCCATGGGTAACCTAGGATAGGTGCATGCATTAATGAACACTTGGTTAACTGATGTATTGTCATTACGGTCATTAGGAGAAGTAATATGGCTGTGTCAACTCAATGGACCTCCTTTTAGCCCCAATTCCAAACTTTACCCACACGATCTCAGTCAAATCCCATTTCCTCTGCATTGTCTCCCCTTAGTTGTTCCCTATTTACTATAATTGCAAGAAAACAAAGACCATATAGTCTTTTCTCCTTCATCACGTCTGCATCTCTAAATAGTCTGATGACCTTCATGTGAGACAACAGAGAGTAATGTTTTATGGTGTAGGCTCTTAACCCAGAATGATTGGATTCATTCACACTTGGGCATAATACTTTCTAGCTTTCAATAGCTTTATCTTTAACCAGGTATTGAACCTGGTTATGCCTCCGTTTTTTCCACTATAAAATAAGGATAATAATACTAATCCTCTCATAGGGTTATTTGAGTATTAAAAAGATAATATAAAATGCTTAGAAAAGTGCTTTGTACATGGAAACACTTAGCAATATTTGACTATTTTATTATAATTCTTACTAATGTGTCTGAGATGTCTGTTTTGTTTTACAAAGTCAGTAATTGTTTCCACCAATAAAACATGCAAATATTACCAAATAGTTTATATTACTAACCACTTTTTTTGTTGAATTGCTAATAATCTACTTTATTTTTTAATAGTTTATTGTCAAATTGGTTTCCATGTAACACCCAGTGGTCTCCCCCACATGTGCCCTCCTCCATTACCACCACCTCTTTTCCCCCTCCTCATCCTCCTTCAACCCTTGGTTCATTTTCAGTATTCAATAGTCTCTCAGGTTTTGTGTCCCTCTCTCTCCCCAATTCTCTTTCCTCCTTCCCCTCCCCATGGTCCTCCATTAGGTTTCTCCTGTTCTCCTGCTAGACCTATGAGTGCAAACATATGGTATCTGTCCTTCTCCACGTGACTTATTTGGCTTAGCATGACACCCTCGAGGTCCATCCACTTTGCTACAAATGGCCATATTTCATTCTTTCTCATTGCCATGTAATACTCCATTGTATATATATACCACATCTTCTTGATCCATTCATCAGCTGATAGACATTAGGCTCTTTCCATGATTGGCTATTATTGACAGTGCTGCTATGAATATTGGGGTACATGTGCCTCTATGCATCAGCCCTTCTGAATCCCTCGGGTAAATCCCTAGCAGTGCTATTACTGGGTCATAGGGGAGTTCTATTGATAGATTTTTGAGGAACCTCCATACTGTTTTACAGAGCGGCTGCACCAGTTTCCATTCCCACCAACAGTGTAGGAAGGTGCCCATCTCTACACACCCATCTGTAGTTGCTTGATTTGTTCATTTTAGCCTTTACTACAAAGCTGTCATCATCAAGACAGTACGGTATTGACACAAAAACAGACACATAGACCAATGGAATAGAATAGAGAACCCACAACTGGGCCCACAAATTTATGGCCAATTAATTTTTGACAAAGTAGGAAAGAGTATCCCACGGAAAAAAGACAGCCTCTTTAGCAGGTGGTGCTAGGAGAACTGGACAGCAACATGCAGAAGAATGAAATTAGACCACTTTCTTACACCATGCACAAAAATAAACTCAAAATGGCTGAAAGACCTGAATGTGAGACAGGAAACCATCAAAACCCTCGAGGAGAAAGTAGGAAACAACCCCCTTGACCTCCACCGCAGCAATTTCTTACTCGACACATCCAAAAAGGAAAGGGAAATGAAAGCAAAAATGAACTATTGCGACCTCATCAAGATAAAAATCTTCTGCACTGCAAAAAAAAAAAAAACAATCAAGAAAACTAATAGGCAACTGACAGAATGGGAAAAGATAGTTGCAAATGACATATCAGATAAAGGGCTAGTATCCAAAATCTACAAGGAACTCACCAAACTCCACTCGAAAAACAAGTAACCCAGTCAAGAAATGGGCAGAAGACATAAACAGACACTTCTCCAAAGAAGACATCCAGATAGCCTACAGGAACATGAAACGATACTCAACATTACTCTTCATCAGAGAATACAAATGTACTAACCACTTTTGAATATTCTTGTGAGTAGAAAACTCTTCCTGTGGACTTATTTTGTTTTATTTAGTCATTATCTATTTTACTTGTCACTCCTTCACTTAACTGTCCTAAGAAAGAAAAAAAAAACTATTCCAGATATCTCTGATAAGATTCTTACCATGGACAAGTGGCTTTAAATGCTCTTTGTTTCCGTTTCCATTTTTGTAAAAACAGGATTGATAGTAATAATACCTTTCTTATAGGGTGGCTATGATGACTAAATAAATTAATGTAAAACAGTATCTTAGATCATAATAAGTATTTGATGACACGATAATTATTACTGTTACTCTTGCTTGGTTTTGGAAAAAGCAAGTTGTCCCAGGTCCATCTTGATTTTTCCCCTCCATATTTGGTGTATGCTACTTTCCAGGAATTCTTGAGATCATTTAGTTGAGAACAGAGTGATGGTACAGTCTTGGTGCTAGATAGGAGATGTTTATTAGATATTTTGCATGAGAATTGGCAGCATGTAAGATGTCACTAGAGGCTATTGTAACCATCTCTGTAACACATCGTAGCCTGTGACATTAGTGTTATGGAATCCATTCCCTTATTCATCCATAAATGTATTTATTTGTTGGTTTTTAAATTTACTTCATACTTAGTTAGCATATAGTGCTATAATGAATTCAGAAATAGATTCCAGTGATTTCTCACCTATGTATAATTCCCAGAGCTCATCTGAACAAGTGTCCTCACTAATGCCCCTTAGCAATTTAGCCCGTTTCCCAACCCACAACCTCTTCAGCAACTCTCAGTTTGTTCTCTGTATTTGGTAGTCAATTATGTTTTGTCCCCATCCTTGTTTTTTTTTAAATTATTTTTGCTTCCCTTACTTTATGTTCATCTGTTTTGTATCTTAAATTCCTCATGAGTAAAGTCATGTGATATGTCTTTTTCTGACTGGCTAATTTCACTTAACATAACACCCTCTAGTTCCATTTATGTAGTTGCAAATGGCAAGATACCATACTTTGTGATTTCTGAGTAATTCTCCATTGTATATGTGTATGTGTGTGTGTGTATCTCACATCTACTTTATCCATTCATCTGTCGATGGACGTTTGAACTCTTTCCATACTTTGGCTACTGTCAAAAGTGCTGCTATAAACATTGAGATGCATGTGACCATTATAAGTTACAAACCTATATCCCTTGAAAAAAATACCTAATAGTGCAATTGCTGAGTCATATGAAAGTTCTATTTTCAATTTTTTGAGGAACCTCCATACTGTTTTCCAAAGTGGCTATACCAGTTTGCATTCCCACCAGCAGTGTGAAAGGGTTCCTCTTTCTCCACATCCTCACCAACATCTGTTGTTGCCTGATTTGTTACTTTTAGCCATTCTGACAGGTGTAAAGTGGTATCTCATTGTGGTTTTGATTTGTATGTCCCTGATGAGGAGTGATGTTGAGCATCTTTCCATGTGTCTGTTAGCCATCTGGATGTTTTCTTTGAAGAGGTATCTATTCATGTATTTTGCCCATTGCTTCATTGGATTAATTGTTTTATGGGTGTTGAGTTTGATAAGAACTTTATATATATTGGATACTAACACTTTATCTGGTATGTCAATTGTCTTCTCCCATTCCATTGGTTGCCTTTCAGTTTTTACTGATTGGTTCCTTCGCTGTGCAGAACATTTTTATCTTGATGAGGTCCCAAAAGGTCATTTTTGCTTTTGTTTCTCTTGCCTCCAGAGACATGTTGAGTAAGAAATTGCTGTGGCCAAGGTTAAAGAGATTTTTGCCTGCTTTCTCCTCTAGGTTGTTGATGACTTCTTGTCTTACATTTAGGTATATCATCCATTTTTAGTTTATTTTTGTGTATGATGTAAGAAAGTGGTCCAGGTTCATTGTTCTGCATGTCGCTGTCCAAATTTCCCAGCACTGTTTGCTGAAGAGACTGTCTTTATTCCACTGGAAATTTTTTCCTGCTTTGTCAAAGATTAGTTGGCCATACATTTGTGGCTCCATTTCTGGGTTCTTCATTCTATTACATTGTTCTGAGTGTCTGTTTATGTGCCAGTACCATATTGTCTTGACGATTAGCGCTTTTTACTTCATCTTGAAGTATGAAACTGTGACGCCTCTAGCTTTGGTTTTCTTTTTATATATTTTAGAAATTTTAACATTTATTATTGAGAAACAGAGAGATACAGAGCATGAGCAGAGGAGGGGGAGAGAGAAAGGGAAACACAATCTGAAGCAGGCTACAGGCTCTGAGCTGTCAGCACAGAGCCCACAGACTGCGAGATCAAGACCTGAGCTGAAGTCGGACACTTAACCAACTGAGTCACCCATGAGCCCCTTGGTTTTCTTTTTCAAGATTGCTTTGGCTATTTGTGGTCTTTCACGGTTCCATAAAACTGTTAGGATTGTTTGCTCTAGCTCTGTGAAGAATGCTGGTGTATTTTGATAAGAATTGCATTGAATATGTCGATTGCTTTGGGTAGTATTGACATTTTAATGATATTTGTTTTTCTAATCCAGAAACATGGAATATTTTTCCATTTTTTGTGTCTTTTTCAATTTCTTTCATAAGTTTTCTATAGTTTTCAGTGTATGTATAGATTTTTCATTTCTTTGGTTAAGTTTATTCCTAGGTATTTTATGGGTTTTGGTGCAATTGGTAATAGGATCTATTTTTTTTTTTATTTCTCTTTCTCTTGCCTCGTTATTAATGGATAGGAATGCAACCAAATTCTGTGCATTGATTTTATATTCTCCGACTCTGCTAAATTCATGGATTAGTTCTAGGAGGTTTTTTTTTTAATCTTTTGGGTTTTCTCCAGAGGATGGGGGACCAGCCCACGTGCCCCGAGTTGAACAGTCCCTGAGTAGGTGGTTGGTGTCGGCGAATTATCTATAGGAAAAAAAGAAGACAGACAATGTGAATGGTGGCAAAGCCACACTTTACTAAGAAAGTCAGTGTCTTTTATGCCATAGGGGATTACACATTTTTTTCTTTAATGATTACATAGTTTATGGTCCTTGAAAAAGTAAAAATATGCTCTGGGAAGGAACATTTTTTATCACAGAAGAGAGAACAGCCGTGAGAACAGAAGTAAAAAAACAGGAATGAGGGAGTCTGTCTCTCAAAGAATCTTCTTTTCTTCAAGGCCCTTTAGCAGTTATGTCTGGGCAAGACGCTTATCATTCAAGGGGTTAATTTTAGACAGAGGATTGTGTTTGCTCCAACAGCAGGCAATGAGCTGGGAACAGAAATAATGTACGGGAAAGCTGGTGTCACTAACTGACCCAAGTTGATTCAAAACTTAAAGGTAATGTCTTTTTGCTTTTGCAAAGCAACGAGAAAATCATAGACAGGATAAACAGAAGCCACATATGCAGCCCAGGAGGCCAAATGTTGCTTCACAGTCTTTCGACTTGTTCCACAACTTCCCAAATTTTTTCTCCTGTGCTCCAGAGGCATAGCCATCAACGATCACTTATATAGACTCTCCTGTGCCCTGGAGGCCTGGCCATCAACAGTCACTCTTCTGTGTCCTGGAGGTAGTGCCATCAACAGTCGCTCTGTGGGAGGTTTTTTGGCGTGCTGGGCCCCAACAGTTTTCCATATAGAGTATCATGTCATGTGTAAAGAGTGAAAGTTTGACTTTCTCCTTGCTGATTTGGATTCCTTTTATGCCTTTGTGTTCTAATTACTGTGGATAGGACATCCAATATCATGTTGCACAACAGTGGTGAGAGTGGACATCCCTGTCATGTTCATGACCTTAGGGAGAAACCTCTCAGTTTCTCCCTGTTGAGGATGATAGCAGTGGGTCTTTCATATATGGCTTTTGTGGTCATGAGGTACGATCATTCTATTCCTACATTCTTGAGAGTTTTTATCAAAAAAGAATGCTTTATTTAGTCAAATGCTTTCTCTACATTTATTGAGAGCATCATGTGATTCTTTGTTCGGAGCCATTCTGAACTCTGAACTCAACAAGGAGTTGAGAATACTCCTTGTGAGGTTAAGGCAGGTTTGCAAGGCCTCCTGCTGTCATATGATGACTGATATCTACCCCCGTTCAGTTGTTTTTGCTTGAGCATCGACATCCCAGGCACCTTATTTATTGGCATCAGGAGTGACTTGTCCCCTTATTCTGGCCTTAATATGCTGATTGTACCTTGTGAGGGAAGTTATTGTAGGAATTTATTCTTTTGTGATTATGGGAGCATAATTCCTGAGAATCTTGCTTTTCTTATACTTCCCCTTAAGCAAACAGGCTATTGACCCCTGCTCTCAAAGAACTAACTTTTGCCTTTGCTATGCTAAAAACATTGTCTTGTATTTGAATGCTAACGATACCTTCCTTCCCATATAATAAGCATCTAAATCACCCACATCAATGACTATTGATAAAGGTTATGCATGAGTCTTCTGCAAATCTATGTTCTGGGAAATGTTTACATATCAAAGAAATTTATCATCAGAAATCATTGTCCCAAGGCAAATGCTACTTCTGTGCTGTTCCCCATACACTTAACTCTAAATAAAGCTGAGTCTCAGTCAGTGCAGAGATGCCTGTCTGGTGGTCAGAAAGAATCTTGTGGCTCTCTCATCTCTCTCTTGTAGAAGATATTTGCATACACGTTCATCAGGGAAATTGGTTGCTAGTTACCCTTTTTAGAGGGGTCTTGTCTGGTTTTGGAATCAAGGCTATGCTGGCTTTATAAAATGAGTTTTCAAATTTTCCTTCCATTTCTATTTTTTGGAACAGCTCCAAAAGAATAGGTTTTAACTCTTCTTTAAATGTTTGGTATGCAGGGGAAAGGGGGTAATGGGAATTGTGGAGGGCACTTGTTGGGATGAGCACTGGGTGTTGTATGGAAACCAATTTGACAATAAATTACATTTTAAAATGTTAATGAGTTATACACCTAAGAAATGTTTGGTGGAATTCACCTTGAAAGCCACCTGCCCTTGGACACTTGTTTTGGGGAAATTTATGATTACTAATTTGATTTCGTTACTGATTATGGGTATGTTCAAATGTTCTATTTCTTCTTGTTTCTGTTTTGATAGTTTATATGTCTCTAGGAATTTGTCAATTTCTTCCAGATTGCCCATTATATTGGTATATAATTGCTCATAATATTCTCTTATTTTTGTTTTTATTTTTGCTCTCTTGTTTGTGATCTCTCCTCTTTCATTATTGATTTTGTTTATTTGGGATTTTTCCTTTTTCCTTTTGGTAAAACTGGCTGTGGGTTTATCAATTTTGTTAATTCTTTCAAAGAACCAGCTTCTGGAGCTCCTAGATGGCTCGGTTGGTTAAGCATCTGACATTGGCATAGGTCATGATCTCATGGTTCATGGGTTTGAGCCCTGCATTGGGTTCTGTGCTGACAGCTCAGAGCCTGGAGCCTGTTTCATATTCTGTCTCTCCCTCTCTTTCTGCCCCTTCCCCACTTGTGCTCTGTCTCTCTCTGTCTCAAAAATCGATAAAACAAAAAAATATTTAAAAATATAAAAACAAACAAACAAACAAACAAACATAAAACAAAGAACCAGCTTCTGGGTTCATTGATCTGTTCTACTGTTTTGTTTGTTTGTTTGTTTGTTTCGATAGTATTGATTTCTGCTCTGATCTTTATTATCTCTTGTCTTCTGCTGGTATGGGGTTTTATATGCTGTTCTTTTTCCATCTCTTTGAGGTATCATGTTAGGTTGTGTATGAGACCATTCTTTCTTCTTTAGGAAGGCCTCATTGTTATATACCTCTCTCTTATGACTGCCTTTGCTGCATCTCAGAGATTTTGGGCTGCGTTGTCATCATTTTCATTGGCTTCCATATACCTTTTAATTTCCTCTTTACCTTCTTGATTAGCCCATTTATTGTTTAGTAGGATGTTCTTTAGTCTCCAAGTATTTGTTATCTTTCCAAATTTTTCTTGTGGTTGATGTTGAGTTTTATAGCATTGTGGTCTGAAAATATGCATGGTATGATTGCAATCTTTTTGTAGTTTTTGACAGATGACTTGTGTCCCAGTAAGTGATCTATTCTGGAGAATGTTCCATGTGCACTGGAGAAGATTGTATATTTTGGTGCTTTAGGATGAAATGTTATGAATATATCTGTGAAGTCCCTCTGGTCCAGTGTTCCATTCAAAGCTATTGTTTTCTTGTTGATTTTCTGTTTGGATGATCTGTCTATTGCTGTTAGTGAGTTGTTGATGTCCCCTACTATCATGGTATTATTAGTTTCTGTATGTTTGTGATTAATTGTTATATATTTGGGTGCTTTCATGTTTGGAGCATAAATGTTTACAATTGTTAGATATTCTTGGTGGATAGGCCCCTTATTTATGATATAATGTCTTTCTTCATCTCTTCTTAAAGTCTATTTTAAAATCTAAATTGTCTTATATAAGTGTGGCTACTACAGCTTTCTTTTGATGACTATTAGCATGATAGATGGTTCTCCTTCCCCTTATTTTCAATCTGAAGGTGTCTTTAGGTCTGAGATGGTCTCTTGTAAACAGCATATAGATGGATCTTGTTTTCTTATTCATTCTGTTACCCTATATTTTTTATTGGAGCATTTAGTCCATTATCATTTAGAGTATGTACAGAAAGTTATGAATTTATTGCCATTATGTTCCTTATAGAGTGGGAGTTTCTGGTGGTTTTCTCTACTCCTCTCTAATATTTATTGCTTTTGGTCTTTTTTTTTTCTGGTCTTTCTCTCCTCAGAGAGTCCCCCTTAAAATTTCTTGCAGGAGCACTTATTGGTCATGAATTCCTTTAGTTTTTGTTTGTCTGGGAAAATTTTTATCTCTCATTCTGTTTTGAAAGACAGTCTTGCTGGATAAAGAATTCTTGGCCACATCTTTTTTCCAATTCAGCACATTTTGAATATATCCTACCACTCCTTTCTGGCCTGCCAAGTTTCTGTGGATAGGTCTGCTGCAAAAGTAATCTGTCTTCCCTTGTGGGTTAAGGACAATTTTTTCACTTGCTGTTTTCATGAGTCTTTCCTTGCCTGAGTATTTTGTGAATTTAACTATGATATGTAAGCCTTATCAGTGGTTGTTTTTTGTTGTATCTAATGGGAGCTTTTTGTGCTTCCTGGATTTTGATGTCTGTGTCTTTCTCCAGGTTAGGAAAGTTTTCCCCTCTGATTTGCTCACATAACCCTTCTACCCCTTTTTCTCCCTCTTCATCCTCTGGGACCCCTATTATTCAAATGTTATTCCTTTTTAATGAGTCACTGAGTTCTCTATTTATTATATCATCCTTTTTTGCCTTAGTTTCCCTCTTTTTTCCTGCTTCATTATTCTCCATACATTTGTCCTCTATGTCACTAATTCACTGCTCTGCTTCATCCTTCCTTGCTGCCATGGCACCCATTCAATATTGCAGCTCAGTTATAGCATTTTTACTTTCATCATGACTAAATTTTACTTCTTTTATCTCTGCAGGAAGGGATTCTATGCTTTTTTCAACTCCAGCTAGTATTCTTATTACTGTGCTTCTAAGTTCTGGTTCAGACATCTTGCTTCTATCTATGTTGATTAAGTTCCAGGCTGTCATTTTTTCCTATTCTCTCTTTTGGTGTGAATGTCTTCATTTTGTTATTTTGGAGGGGAAAAAAAGAACTAATAAAATAATAAATAAAATAACAAAATTTCAAAATAAAAAACACAAAAAAATCAAACAAAGAATTATAGATCCAGGTGTGTTTTTGTCTGGTTGTAGAAGAAATGTTGATAAAATAGAGAAAAAGAGGAAAGAAAAGAAAAAAAAGGAAAAAAGGAAAAACGTTTGAAAATTAAAAAAAATTAATTATGAAAACAATAAAATAGAATAAATGAAATGATGTACATATATCAAAATTTAAAAGTTTTCAAAAATCATAAAAATATAGTTTAAAAATTAAAGGAAAACATTTTTATAAAAACAAAATAAAAATAATGTTTTTCTTTCTGTATTCAAGAAAAAGAAAAGAAAAAAATTGTACAGATGGACAGGCAAACAGAATGAAATATGTTGATATTACATCCAGTTTCCACTAGAATTCAAACTATGAAACACTTTATAGTCCATAAACTAACCAGGGGGAGAGATTTGTGGTGTTCCTCTAGTGTAGAGTGGCCCATTTGGGCAGTGCTTGGTGTAGCAGCTCCATTCTCCTCCAGATGGTGCTGCTTTTTACTGGTGTGGATCTTAGTGGCACATGGGCATCATCTGCATGCATGGGAGGGTTAACATGGTGTTTCATAGCTACCTTGTATCAGTCTAGGTACTAGACACAGATAGTAGTATCTAGTATCAGAACTCTGTGCTCTTGCAGACTCCTCCTTTGTTTCCGGCTTCTGTCCACTCCCCACTTCTACACAGTCCATGACCAAGCCATTAGCCTGCCATGTGGCACTTCCCTCCTGAGTTTTATCTCTGATGGGGCTGTGTTTCCAAACCCCTCACTTCTGAGGGCTCTGCAGCTTTGACCCACTCAGAGCCTTTGGGAGGGATTCTCACCAAGTAATGGCCATATGCTGGCCCACCCCTTGGAATGTTCACATGACTCTGATGTTGTCAGTTTACTCCAGAAAAAGTTCATGCATTCATGTAGCAGCAGCGCTTCAGGCATTATGGTAAATCAAAACACCCATCTGGCACCAGGCTTCAGTAATCCCTGATGTCCTTATTCCAACACCAGTGAATGTGGCTATTCTGGAGGGTCCACTGGAACCTTTGCCTGTGGGGAGGCTGCACAGCCTTTACCAAATGTCTTCCCAGCATTGAAACCATCTCTCCTCATGTGGTCTGTGGACTCCTCAGACCTCAATGTCTGCTCCTAGGGATTCACCCTTCCTAGGTAACAAGCTGCAGTGTTTCAGACTCTACGCTCCCTTGTTTATAGTGTCTTAATGGAATTTAAACTCTTTCTCTTTCTCCCTTTTTAGTTCAGTCCACTCTTTCTAGCTGATTTTTGGGGGTGTTTTCCTGTACTCTCAGTTGGGGCCCAGCAGGGCAAAAAACCTCCCGCAGAGTGACCTTTGATGGCCAGGCCTCTGGGACACAGGAGAAAAATTTGGGAAGTTGTGGAACAAGTCGAAAGACTGTGAAGCGACATTTGGCCTCCTGGGCTGCATATGTGGCTTCTATTTAACCTGTCTATGATTTTTCTCATTGCTTTGCAAGAGCAATGAAGGCATATACCTTTAAGTTTTGAATCAACTTGGGTCAGTTAGTGGCACCAGCTTTCCCGTACATTATTTCTGTTTCCAGCTCATTGCCTGCTGTTGAGGCAAACACAATCCTCTGTCGAAAATTAACCCTTTGAATGATAAGCATCTTGCCTAGACATAACTGCTAAAGGGCCTTGAAGAAAAGAAGATTCTTTGAGAGACAGACTCCCTCATTCCTGTTTTTTTACTTCTGTTCTCACAGCTGTTCTCTCTTCTGTGATAAAAAATGATTCTTCCCAGAGCATGTTTTTACTTTTTCAAGGACCATAAACTATGTAATCATTAAAGAAAAAAATGTGTAATTCCCTAATGGCATAAAAGACACTGACTTTCTTAGTAAAGTGTGGCTTTGCCACCATTCACATTGTCTGTCTTTTTTCTTTCCTATAGATAATTCGCCGACACCAACCACCTACTCAGGGACCGTTCAACTGGGGGTATGTGGGCTGGTCCTCCGTCCTCTGGAGGACCTCCATCTCCATTGTCTCTCCTCAAGCAAGAACAGCTCCCTACCTTCTGTGGCTTCTCTCTCCCCTTGTTCACCTCTCCATACTGTGTACCTGTCAAGTTTTGTGGTTCAGGTCGTGCAGATTGTTGTGTTAATCCTCTGTTAGTTAATATACAGTTTACTATTAGTTTCAGGTGTACCATCTAGTGACTCAACATTTCCATACAGTACCAGGTGCTCATTACAGCAAGTGCACTCCTTAATTCCCATTACCTATGTAACCCATTTCCCCTACCCACCTTCCCTCTGGTAACCATCAGTTTGTTCTCTGAAGTTAAGAACTATTTCTTAGTTTGCCTCTCTCTTTCACTTTTCTCTTTGCTTATTTGCTTTGCTAAATTTCACATATGAGTAGAAATCCTGTGGTATTTTACTTTCTCTGACTTATTTTGTTTAGCATACTAATCTCTAGCTCCATTCATGTCATTGCAAATAAAAAGACCTCTTTTACTTATGGGTGAGTAATATAATGTGAACTACTCTGTGTATGTTGATACACATCTTCTATGATGTGATGCACCTCTTCTTTATCCATTCATCAGTCAATGGACATGAGCTGTTTCATTACTCGGCAGATAATTCTGCTAAAAACATCAGGGTGTCTGTATCTCTTTGAAATCATATTTTTGTATTATTTGGGTAAATATCTAGTAGTGCAACTGATGGATCATAAGATTGTTCCATTTTTAATTTTTTGAGGAAACTCCATACTGTTTTCCAGAGTGGTTGAGGTGAGGTGATATTTCTTTGTAGTTCTGATTTGCATTTCCATGATAATCTGTGGTGTTGAGCATCTTTTCATTGTCTGTTGGCCATCTGTATATCTTCTTTGGAAAAATATGAATTTATGTCTTCTGCCTGTTTTTAATTGAATTATTCATTTTTTGGGTGTTGAGTTTTATAAGTTTATATATTTAGGATTCTAATACTTTATCAGATATGTCACTTGCAAATATCTTCTCCCATTCTGTTGTATTATTTTCTTGATCTATTTAGCTATCTTGTTTTTAGTAATATAGAAGCATCTTTGATGGATGCTACTATAGTCATCATACTAAAGTATGTGTCTAAAATACAATATTGTCTAAAGATTTAGAAATTTTGTATTTTGTTTCTTTTTTAAACTGATTTGTTTTAATTTATAAGACTGGCATCTGCTATTATTTTTTTCTTCAAGTTTGTATTTAAATTCCAGTTGGTTAACATTAAGTGTAATACTCATTTCAAGTGTAGAATTTCATGATTTATCACTTATATACAAAACCCAGTGATTATTACAACAAGAACACTCCTTCCCTGTGTGTCGTAGATAAGTGATGAATTACTGAAGTACATTTCTGAAAAGAATATTGCACTGTATGTTAAATAAAATTAAATACATACATACATACATACATACATAAAAAAAACAAACAAACAGAAAGTGCCTTCCTTAATACCCATCACCCATTTAATCCATCCACTGCCCAACTCCCCTCCAGCAACCCTCAGTTTGTTCTCTGTAGTTTAGAGTCTGTTTTCTGGTTTGCCTCTCTCTTTATTCCCTCTATGTTTACCCATTTTGTTTCTTAAATTCCACTTGAGTAAAATCATGTGACTGGGTCCACATGAGTAAAATCATTTGTCTTTTTCTGACTGATTTATTTCACATAGCCTTATACTTTCTAGCTCCATCCACACTGCTGCAAATGGGAAGATTTCATTATTATTTTTTAAGTTTATTTAGTTTGAGAGAGAAAGGAAACATGCACGTGAGCAGAGGATTGGCAGAGAGAAGAAGATATGAAATTCTAAGCAGGCTCCACACTACCAGCACAGAGCGTCTCATGGGGCTCAAACCCACAAACCATGAAATCATGACCTGAGCCAAACCAAGAGTTGGACGCTTAACCAACTGAGCCACTGAGGCACTCCCTCCCAAGATTTTAGCTGGGGAAATTATACACACACACACACACACACACACACACACACCCCACTTCTTTAGCCATTCATCACTTCATTGCTTGATGGATATTTGGCCTCTTTCCATAATTTGTCGATTATTGATAATTTCTACAAACACTAAGGTGCACATATCCCTTTGTATTTGTATTTTTGTATCCTTTGAGTACACACCTACAGTGCAATTGCTGGATTGTAGGTTAGTTCTAGTTTTAACTTTTTGAGGAACATCCATATTGTTTTCAGCGCGGCTGCACCAATTTGCATTTCCACCAACAGTACAAGACGGTTTCCCTTTTTCTGCATGCTGACCAACACCTTTTGTTTCCTGTGATGTTAATCTTAGACATTCGGACAGGTTTGAGGTGGTATCTCATTGTAGTTTTGATTTGTATTTACCTGATGATGGTGATGCTGAGCATCATTTCATATGTCTATTAGCCTTCTGGATGTCTTCTTTGGAAAAATGTCTATTCATGTCTTCTGTCCATTCTTTTAACTGAATTATTTCTTTTCTGGGTGTTGAGTTGTATATGCTCTTTATATATTCTGATACTAACCTTTGATTAGATATGTCATTTGTAAATATATTCTCCCATTCTGAAGGTTGCCTTTAAATTTTTTATTGTTTATTTTGCTCTACAGAAAGGTTTTGTTTTTTTATTTTGATGAAGTCCTAATTGCTTTTGTTTTTGTTTCCCTTGGCTCAGGAGACATGTCTAGTAAGAAGTTTCTATGGCTGATGTCAAAATAAGGTTACTACATGTGTTATCATCTAGGATTTTGATGGTTTCCTATCCCACATTTAGGTCTTTCATCCATATTGAATTTATTTATGTGTATGGTGTAAGAAAGTGGTGTAGTTTCATTCTTTTGTATGTTGCTGTGCAGTTTTTCCAACACCATTTGTTGAAAAGATTGTCTTTTTTTTTAGTGGATATTCTTTACTGGTTTTTCAAAGATTAAGAAAGAAAAATGAACATAGCAGTTAAAAAAAAAAGAGGCAACCCAAGAAACATTCTTAACTACAGAGAAAAACTGATGGTTGCTGGAGGGGAGGTGGGTGGAAGGAATGGGTTAAATAGGTGATGGGTATTAAGGAAGGCAATGTGAGAAGCACTGGGTGATGTATGTAAATGATAAGTCACTGAATTCTACACTTGAAACTAATTTTACACTGTATGTTAACTAACTGGAACTTAAGTAATAAGTTTGAGGGGGAAAGTATACTGAAAAAATAATTCCAGTATAATTAACATGCAATGTTATATTAGTTTCAGGTGTACATTATAGTGATCCAAAATTTCTATATATTACTCAGGGTTCATCGTGGTAAGCATACTCTTTAATCCCCATCACATATTTCATCCATTCTTCTACCCACTACTTCTCTGCTAACCATCAGTTTGTTCTCTGTAGTTAAGAGTCTGTTTCTTGGTTTCTTTCTCTTTCCTTTGCTCCTTTGTTTCTTAAATTCCACAAAGAGTGAAATAATATGTTATTTGTCTTTCTCTGACTGACTTATCTCACTTAACTCATACACTTTAGCTACATCCATGTTTTTGCAGATGGCAGTTTTCTTTCCTTTTATGACTGAATAATATTTAATTGTATAACTATAGCTATATAGAAATATAGAAATAGATACATGGATATATAGATATCTATAGCTATAGCTATGGTTATACTGTGGAATATTATTCAGCCATAAAAATGGATATCTCTATCTATCTATCTATCTAACTATCTACCATATTCCTTACCCATTTTTCTATCCATAGACACTTGTCCTGGTTCCACAAATTGTCTTTTGTAAATAATGCTGCAATAAACATAGGGGTGCATGTATCCTTTTTAATTAGTGTTTTTGTATTTTGGGGGTAAATAGCCCTTAGTGAAATTTCTGGATCACAAGCGATTTCAATTTTTAACTTGCTAAGAATCCTTCATACTGTTTTCCAGGATGGCTGCACCAGTTTGTATTCCAACCCACAGTACAGGAGGGTTACTTTTTCTCCATATTCTTGCCAACAACACTTGTTGTTTCTTGTGCTTTTGCTTCTAGCCATTCTGACAGGTATGAGGTGATATCTCATTTTAGTTTTGATTTGCAGTTCCCTGATGTTTAACATCTTTTTGTGCATCTGTTGGTCATTTTGATGTCTTCTTTGTCTGTTCATGACTTCTGATATTTTAATTGGATTATTGGTTTTTTGGGTGTTGAGTTACATCAGCCCTTTATATATTTTGGATACTAACCCTTTATTGGATATGTCATTTGCAAATATCTTTTTCCATTCAGTAGTTTGTGGGGTTTTTTTTAGTTTTATTGATTGTTTAGTTCTATTGACTGCAGAAGTTTGTTATGTTGATGCAGTCACAATAGTTAATTTTTGCTTTTGTTTCTCTTGCCTCAGGAGACAGATCTAGTATGAAGTTGCTATGATAAATGTTAAAGACATTACTGCCTGTGCTCTCTTGTAGGATATTTGTGGTTTCAGGTCTCACATTTTGGTTTTATTTTTCTGTATGGTGTTAGTAAGTGGTCCAATTTCATTATTTTGCATGTAGCTGCCCAGTTTTCCCAAAAGCACTTGTTAAAGATTAGTTTACCATATAACAGTGGGTTTTTTATTCTGTTCCATTGATATATGTGCCTATTTTTGTGCCAGTATCGTACAGTCTTGATCAATATAACTTTGTAATATATCTTGAAGTCTGGAATTGTGATACCTCCAGTTTTTTTTTTCATTTTGAAGTTTGCTTTGGCTATTTAAGGTCTTTTATGGTTCCAAATGAAATTTTAGGATTGTTTGATCTAGTTTTGGAAAAATGCTTTAGGTATTTTTTAATTTTTTTAAATAGTTTATTGTCAAATTGGTTACCATATAACACCCAGTGCTCTTCCCCACAAGTGCCCTCCTCCATGACCACCACCTCCCTTCCCTTCCCCCTCCCCCTTCAACCCTTGGTTCCTTTTCAGTATTCAATAGTCTCTCAGGTTTTACATCCCTCTCTCTCCTCAACGCTCTTTCCCCCTTCCCCTACCCATGGTCCTCCATTAGGTTTATGATAAGGATTTTATTAAATCTGTAGATTGCTTTGGGTTATATAGACATTTAAAAATATTTTTCTTCCATTCCAAGAATGTTTTTCTATTAGTTTGTGTCATCTTTATTTCCTTTCATTATGTTATAGTTTTCAGAGTACAAGTATGTATCCTCTTTGGTTAAGATTATTACTAGATATTTTATTAATTTTGGTGCAATTGTTTTCCTTATTTCTCTTTCTGCTGTCTGCTGCTTCATTATTGTTGTGTAAAAAAAAATGCAACAGATTTCTGTCTTTTGATTTTGTACTCTGTGACTTTACTGAAGCCATTGATCAGTTCTAGTATTGGTTTTTTTTTTTTTTTGGTTGGAGTATTTAGGGTTTTCTATATACAGTATTGTGTTAGTTGAAAATAGTGAAAGTTTGACTTCTTTTTTTTGCCAATTTGGATGCATTTTATTTATTTTTGTTGTCTAATTGCTGTAGGCAGGACTTCCTGTACTGTGCTGAATAAAATTGGTGATATGGATATCCCTGTCATGTTCCTGATCTTAAGGGAAAAGTTTTTCCTCATTGAGTATGATGTTCACTGTGGATTTTTCACTATGACTCTATATCATGTTGAGGTATGTTCCCTATGAACCTACTTTTTAAACGTTTTTGTTGCAAATGACTTCGTCAAATGCTTTTTCTACATCTTTTGAAATGATCATTAGGTTCTTATCCTTTTTATTATTGATGTGATATTTCATGTTAATTGATTTTCACATATTGAACAACTCTTATAACCCAGGAATAAATACCACCGGATTATGGGGAATGATTTTTAATGTATTTTTGTGTTTGGTTTGCTAGTATTTTGTCAAGAATTTTTGCATCTATGTTTATCAGGGATATTGGCCTACAGATCTCTTTTTTTTGTGGGTTTTTTTATTTTTTTAAATTTTTTATGTTTTATTTATTTTTGATCCAGAGAGAGACAGAGCATGAGGTGGGGGCGGGGGGGCAGAGAGAGAAGGAGACACAGGACTGGAAGCAGGCTCCAGGCTCTGAGCTAGCTGTCAGCACAGAGCCTGACGCGGGGCTTGAACCCACTAACGTGAGATCTGACCTGAGCTGAAGTCAGAGGCTTAACCGACTGAGCCACCCAAGCACCCCTTTTGTGGTGTTTTTATCTGGTTTTGGTGTCAGAGTAATACTGACCTCATAGAATGAGTTTGGAAGTTTTCCTTACTTTTCTATTTTTTGGAATAGTTTAAAAATAGATAGTAATTCTTTAAATGTTTGGTAGAATTTTCTTATAAAGCAATTTGGTCCTAAACTTCTATTTGTTGGGAGTTTTTTAAAGGTAGTAACTCAATTTATTTTCTAATTATTGGTCTGCTCAAATCTTCTATTTTTCCTGTTTCAATTCTGGTAGTTTATGTATTTATGGGAATGTATCCATTTGTTTTAGATTGTCCAATTTGTTTGCATATAGTTTTTCATAATATTATCATATAATTGTATGTATTTATGTGATGTTGGTTGTTATTTATCCTCTTTCATTTCTAATTTTCTTTGTGTCCTCTCTCTCTCTCTCTCTCTCTCTCTCTTTCTGATGAGTCTGTATAGAGGTTTATGAATTTTGTTGATCTTTTCATAGAACCAGCTCCTGGTTTCATTGATCGGTTCTATCATAGTTTTTTTTTAAATTGTTTTGTTTTGTTTTTGTTTCTATACCATTTATTTCTGGTCTCCTTTATATTAGTTCTTTCCTTCTCCTGGTTTTAGGTTTTATTTGTTTATCTTTTTCTAGCTCCTGTCGGTTTAAATTCAGATTGCTTGCTTGAGACTTTTCTTGCTTCTTGAGATAGGCCTGTATTGCTACTAACCTGCCTCCTAGAACCACTTTTGCTATCTCTTGAAGATTTTGGAACATTGTATTTTCATTTTCATTTGTTTCCATGTGGTTTTGGATTTTTCTTTGATTTCTTTGTTCACCTATTTATCGTTCAATAGCATGTCATTTAACATCCATGTATTTTTGCTCTTCCCAGATTTTTTCTTGTGGTTTGTTACTGTTTTCATAGTGTTGTGGTCAGAAAAGATGCCTGGTAGGAGTTTAGTTTTTTTTTTTTAATTCCCCGAGACTTGTTTTTTTGACCTAATATGTGATCTTTTCTGATGAATGTTCTATGTGCTCTTGAAAAGAAGGCATATTCTGCTGTTTCCAGATGGACTGCTCTGCATACATTTGTTAAATCCATCTGGTCCATTGTGTCATTCAAATACATTGTTTCTTTTTTGATTTTCTGTTTAGAACATCTATTAATGTAAGGTGATATTAAAGTCCCATACTATTATTGTATAACTATCAATCACTTCATTTGTGTTTCTTATTAACTGTTTATGCATTTTGGTGCCTTCATGTTGGATGAATATATATTTACAATTGCTGTATCTTCTTGATAGATTGTCCCCTTTGTGATTATATAGTGTCTTTTGTCTCTTGTTACAGTCTTTGTTTTAATGTCTACTTTATC